>JAOWBW010000768.1:168624-277539 GCA_026119855.1 Campanula takesimana | reverse complement strand
TAGGCATCCGCGAACCTATTTCTGTCTCGCGGCAGGAAGTGGAAGGTAACCTCTTTGAACTGTGCTATCACTCATCCATGTAACCTTGGTAACCGCTGCAGGCAAGGATCAATAGTTTTCCATTTCTTCGCCGTTTGGTTAATAATCAAAGCAGAGTCTCCATACACTTCTAACTCTTTCACGTTGCCTTCTAGGGCAGCCTCCAATCCGGCTATACACGCTTCATACTCGGCGGCGTTGTTGGTTGCTGAAAAGTTTAGCTTGATGGCTATGGGAGTGTGCTCATCTTTGGGATCAATAAGTAGGAGTCCGACTCCATTCCCTCGTTTGTTTTCAGCTCCGTCAAAGAATAATTGCCACCTTTCTGCGACCTCAATTGCGAAATGTCATCATCCGGAACTTGGGGTCGGGTCCTCTGTCTCAGTGCTCGGAGTGTCTGAGAGCTGATCGGCCATTGCCCTCCCCTTGATTGCCTTCCTCGGTACATAAGTAATGTCGAACTCTCCCAAGAATACTGACCATTTAGCGAGTCTCATAGAATGGGATGGTTTATCGAATAGGTACTTGATAGGATCCATTTTCGAGACTAGTAAGATCGGATGGATACCATGTAGTGCTTGAGCTTCGTCACCACCCATACTAGCCTACGCAGGTCTCTCGAGCGCGGAGTAATTGAGCTCGCTACCTTGTAACTTTTGACTGACGAAGTACACTGCATTCTCAATCCGGAATCTTTGGCTTCTTGCGCTAACATGGCTCCGACGACGGCGGTATCTGTCACAGTTAAGTATAGGAGCAACGGTTTCTCTCTTATGCGGCGGGCGCAGATTAGGGTATTCACCAAATATTGTTTGATCCTTTCGAAGGCTATCTGGCAGTCATGATCCCACTCCACACTGGCTGTTTTCTTCATTAACTTAAAAATTGGTTCGCAGATTGTGGTCAGCTGATTGATAAACGAATGATGTATTGCAGGCGTCCCATGAATCCTTTTATCTCCGTCTCGGTACGGTGGCTTCATCTCCAGGATGCTTGAATCTTCCTTGGGTCGGCTTCGATCCCATTCTCGGTGACCATGTAACCTAATACTTTCCCTCTACGAACTCCAAAGGTGCATTTCGCCGGGTTCAAACGCATGGCGTGCTCTCTCAACCTTGAAGAATTTTCTAAGATCTATCAAGTGTTGGACCCCAGACCCTTTGAATGTATAATCATGTCATCCACGTACACCTCAATCTCCTTGTGGATCATACCGTGGAATAAAGTCGTAACTGCCCGTTGGTAGGTAGCCCAGCGTTCCTTAGCCCAAATGGCATGACAGTATAGCAAAAAGTCCCCCATGGGGTGGTGAAAGCTGTTTTTTCTTGGTCCTCCTCGGCCATCTTGATTTGGTTATATCCTGCAAACCCATCCATAAACGACTTGACCTCATAGTGGGCGGTCGCATCCACCAACATGTCGATATTTGGCAAGGGGAAGTCATCCTTTGGCGTAGCTTTGTTGAGATCCCCGAAAATCCACACATACTCTGACTTTACCGTTGGATTTCTTGACAGTCACCAGATTTGATAACCAAGTTGGATACTCGATCACCCTGATGAAACCCACACGGAGTAGCTTCTCAATCTCTTCCTTCACTTGCAAAGACCATTCCGGCTTAATGCGGCGCAGCTTCTGCTTGACTGGCTTAGCGTCTGGTGCTGTCGGGATTCTGTGCTCTACGATCGAGTTGTCGAGCCCTGGCATGTCCTTATAAGACCATGCAAACACATCCACATATTCTTTGAGTAGCTCAATCAGTGCTTCCCTTTCGGCTGCCCGCTGAAGAAGCTTCCAATCTGCGTTTCCTTAGGCTCGGCTTCGGTTCCCAAATTCACGCATGTTAACACCTCATCGGCAGCTTGGGCTTGAGACTCTTTTTGATTAATAACCTGTTCTGAAATTTCTTTAATGTATTCGTCATTCAATTGGTCTGTGTCTGCCTCTTCTAATGAATCATTATTAACTAGGTGTATATCATTAGTTTGATTATTAGCCAATTTATCAGTTAAAAGAGTGACTATGGAGGGATACTCGGAAAGGTCGAGGGTTTCATTCATGGCAAAAGGGAACATAGCGTTTGCAACAAGATCAATAGTCTTCAGACGTAAGGTCGTCAGACTTAGAGGAAGACTCAAATTCAAAATGTAAAACACTAGACTCTGGGGATGGGGATTTGGATGAGTGGCAGGGATGCTGCAGGGGTGGCGACGGGAGAAGGAGTAAGCCCAGTGTTCCCATCATAAATTCCGGAGTAGCTATAGGTCCCCCAATGATGCACCAATTCTTGAGCTTGTCCCCTGGGTACCACCAATGTCCTTGGGTCCACCTTATCTTCAGAATCGTCCCTGATGACGGCAACCATGTCTTCGTGCAGCCCCAGATTACCCAGATGTTGAAGCAGATATTGGCCGTCCCACGTCTCAGTCAAACTTGGAGTTTCTGCGGCTTCTATTGCTGGCTTGTCAAGGGTTGCGGCTTCAAGTTGATCTGCCAAGTCATCTGCAACCTTGGCGGAGTACTCATGCCTAATGGTTCTAACTCTGCCCGTGGCTTTGTCATATTCCATGTAAGTCAGCTTCATGTTGGACCGATCGAATTCCACATCTCTGAAAATCTCGAAACCTTTCTGCATCTTCCCGGTGTGGTCAATCCATGGTTCGGCGGCGAACTCAAACACGACGAAACTCCTCGCATTCCCTGACAAAGTAGCTATTCAGGGACAGGCGATATGGCCGCATTTCAGGCTTTTTGTAGGGAAGCTTCATCTTTTTAAGCAATTCTATCCTTTGTTGCTCCATCTTGTCTTCAAGAGTAAGGGTGTACCCTAGACCGAACAACCCTCAATGATCAACCTCTTCAACCAATTCTGTGGGGCCTTGCAAGTTCTTACCTAGCTCCAGCCCCGGTATAACCCATGTTACGCAGTATCTGACAACAGGTGCCACTTTGTCCGTTGTTTTGGTGAGGTCGATGGTACAGATCTGTGCTTGAGCGACTATTTCGAAGCCATTGAAGAGTCGGCTCTCTTCCCCATGCTGAATCTATAAGACAGGAACGCCCTTGGTGTCGTCCCTTGGGCAGTTACGAGATCACTGTAGATGATGGTCACTTCATTACCAGATTGAAACTTCACACACTGGTGTAGGGAAGATGGGACAGCGCCCGACTGATGTAACCATGGCTGGCCGAGGAGGAGTGAGAAGGTTGCGGGGATGTCGATGACGTGGAAATCGGTTGGCAGGATCTTTGTTCCGATGGTAATGGGCAAGGTGACTTCACCTATCACGGCGCGGCATGTAGAGTCATAAGCTTTGATGGTTTGCTTGGAGGGGCGTAAATCAACACCATGAATGCCAACCACATCCATCATCCTTGAAGGCAGGATATTAATTGCAGAACCATTATCAATGAATACGTGGGGGATTTTCTTGCCATTTACCTCGACAGTGATGTATAAAGGCTCATTATGATCAACTCCGAACGCTGGCTTGTCTAGCTCCGAGAAAGTGATAATGTTTCCGTAGTGGATATTACCAATCATGTGGGTGACGTCCTCCGGGGTAATAGTGGATGGTACCATGGTGGCGGCGAGGTTTTGCTCGAGCATGAGGCGATGGGCTAGGGAGGAGGTGAGTAGGGACCATAGTGAAATATGGCTTGGGTTTGTTTGAGTTGAGTGAGGATATGGTCTTCTTTGTCTAGGTCGGCTTGCTCGGGTTCCTTCCCAAAGACTTTCTTTGCACCCTTCGGGTCGGATTGGTACACTTGACGGATCTTGTAAGGAGACAACAACTTCTGCACGTAGCTCCTCCAAAGACACATGGCGAGTCATGACAAGGGGGCGAAAATTCGTTCGGTTCTTTCGGCCTCCTCGAAGATTTCGGCCCAAGAAAGAGGTTGAGAGGGTTTGGGACTCTCTTCTTCTAGATATTCGACTTCACTCACTAGTTCTTCTAAAGACAACAAGTAGCAAGAAGATTCTTTATTATTAGTCATTGAAATACAACCCATCTCATCATCACAGTCCGCCACAACAGGCTTGCCGGATCAGTGATCTCACTAAGTTCTACCATGAGTACATTCTAGCTACATACAAATCTCTAGGGTCTTCGACAACTCCCTTGTGGATGAGCTCTTGCACGGCCTTCTTGAGTTCAAAGCATTCTTCAGTAGTGTGACCGGTGCACTTGTGGTAGTGGCAAAACTTTGACAAATCGCAACCAAGGCGAGGAAGGTGTCCTTCTAATAGTTCGAGCATTTCTAACGTCACCAATGCCATGAAGATATCCACCATCGTGAGCCCTATCTTGTCAAAGGCATCCATGAGCTCTAGGATACTAATCTCGCATGTTTGCACCATATTCACCCCACCCCCATTGTTAGGAAGGGGGTTATTCACCACATTAGGACCCTTCGGCTTCTCAATCTTCTTGTCATTGATCAACCCTTGTACTACACGCTTCAATTGAATACAACCATCCGTTGTGTGCCCGATGTGCTTGTGATACTTGCAGAACTTGGAGGCGTCCAAATCAGTTCTTGGGTAGGCGGGCTGGTAATTCTCCAAAGGCTTGATGAGACCTCTCTTGACTAACACGTCAAAGACTTTTCCCATAGGCATTCCAAAATCGTCAAAGTGTTCCCTCTCTCTTTGCGGCGGAGCCCCGTTCCTTGTTACGGCTTGGACATCTAGCGGGACCTCTTTTTGGACCATATTCACTTGGCCGACGGCCTCCTTTCCACCCCTAGGAGGCGCAGGCGCAGTTGGAGCCTTGTAGCGGAAGGAGTTGTTGTTGTTGGTCTTTGGACTTTCCTTTGGCGGCACAATCCCAGTGAACCTGCTTCGTATCTTACTCCGGCGTCAACCATTTCCCGCAAATCAGGGAAGTAACCATTACCTATAGCTGCTTTCATCTCCGGTAGCAAGCACTTGTAGAAAATCTGTTTCTGTTCCTTCGCCTTTGGGGGTATTGGACCTCACACAACCGATGGTTCCACCTCTTGTAAAAATCATAAATAGCCTCGCCGGGCTTTTGCATAGTGTTCTCAAGGTCGGTTCGATTCACATGCCAATCCAAGTTAGCTTGATACTTCTCACAGAAAATGGCACTGATTTGATCCCACGTTTACCTCTCGCTTGGTTCTAGCCCCAAGAACCAACGCAGAGCTATACCATCCAAAGTGCTATGAAATACGCGAGCCATTTGTTCGTTGGTGCAGTCACGAGCCCTCATGGCCAACACATAACTATCCAAATGAGTCTTAGGAAATGAGTCACCATGAAACATTGCCACCTTAGGCATCTTGAAATCCTTGGGGAGAGCCCCCACTTGGCTAGGGTTGATTGTCTTGGTAGTCGGTGCACTTGCTTATCCACGGTCTCGATCAACTTTTGCATTTGCTCTTGCATGGCCATAACCACAGGGTGATTGGAGATGTCGGGGATAGTTTCTGACAGAATGACGGGAGGAGTAGTGGAAGCAGTAGCGGCGGCCATCCCCATACTCAGAGGCAACGAGGGTGCGGGTAGTTTGCTAGCGGAGAGGTAGCCACCAAGCAGTTCAGGGGAAGGTTCATAGACAGCCTTGTTCTTGCTCATGGTAGTGAAACCTTGTTGGGTGTAGAGAGAAGGAGGTGGAACATTACGGTAGCTTGGGAATGGGAAGGCAGTAGCATTGGTGTTGGGGGGACAGTTGGTATTGACCTCTTCATCCTCGACATAAATGAAATTCTCCCCATCGGGCATCAGTTTAGTCCCCTTTTGTTGAATGTGACCCTTCAACTGTTAGTTCTGGTCTTCCAACATCTTGTTGCTTTCCTCGAGATTCTTGATCTTGGCTTCGAGACCGGCGAGGAAGTTCTGGAGGCTTGGGGGAATGCCATTGAGAGTAGCCTCAGTGTTGAGCTCGGCGGCACTAGCAGGAGGAGCAGAGGCTGAAGCTGAAGCGGGAGTTGACATTGCTGATGACGAGACTGAGAACGTGGACGGAGTAGAAGCTTCACGTTGTAGTCGACCACCCGAACGGATCCAAACTTGCTTTGCTGAAAGGTTGAAGGGCAATGAAGCTTTTAGGAGAGGGGGAAGGGTCATGCAAAGTATATTTTAATATACAAAAACATACATTATTTACATCCTAATTGGTTGGAAGGGGTACCCCTTTTTCGCAACTAGTTAGAAGACTACAATCAGTGGAGGCCATCACTACGTCTATAGACCCCTCGTTTTCACTGTATTGCACACCCCCAAACGGACAATTTGGGCGAGGGTCCTATAGGGCAAGCGGCTTCCACCAACCATCGGATCCTACGACTAACCCTCCATTAAAGGCATTTAACGTGATGTCTATGTTGCATCCTACGCAAGTTAATGATGAGCGGAGATCTTGACAATAAGCACTCATCTCACCATGGCACGTCCCTTGTAGGGAAATCACTTTTTTGTGCACTTTCTCTCAAAGATCTCGATTCATCATTGACTTGGGGATGACTCGACATAGACAGCACGTTAATTGACTATTAAGAAAAAGCTAGCCAAACCAACCGGTCAAAACCTAGGTGTGATACCTATACTAGTGTGGGTTGACACGGGTTAGGTAAAAGGTTCCCACCGTATACGGTGAGTGGAATAGATGAGTGACTCGAAAAGAGTGTGGCAGTAGCACACAAATTCCTGCACATCTAATACTCCGGGTAATGGGACCTGTGCAGTGCTGACACGGACTAGTGGTAGTGTTGTGGCAAGAAACTAATTCTTTTTAAGGAGAAAGAGAGAAGTTTTTGATGTTACGATGATGCAATGCAATGCATGAGAGAGAGAGAGAGAGAGAGAGAGAGAGAGAGAGAGAATAATGTACAAGGGAGCATAGCAGAGTTTCGTTTGATCCTAATACTAAGGCGAAAATAACAAAGGTACGAGGATGCAAGGTATATACAAAGTACAAGTATCAACAAAGTACAAGTATTAACATTGCGGGGTGCACGGGTGCATGTGTAAACATGGCAAGTATGTGAGGTGCATGTATAAACATGGCGAGTGTATGAGGTGCATGTGTAAACATGGGAAGTGTGTGTATGTGTAAACAGGGCAAAGTGTGTGATGCATCTGAGAACATGGCAAAGTGTAAGGTGCATGTGAGAACATGGCAAACATCATGATGTGAACGAAAGTTAGACCCACTAAGTTTGAAAAAGTTTCAAAGCAGTCCCCAGCAGAGTCGCCACTGTGAATACCCCTTTCCGATGAAGCGACGCATGGGAAGTATCTTGTGATTATTTTTATTTACAAAGGGAATATTCATAACGACATTAAAATTATGAGAGTCGCCACGCCGTTTTAATTAAAGCCAAAACATTGAAAAAAGCATTTTTAGTGGGTTCGGGGGTCAAATTACAACAAGAGAAGAATATTGGACGTTATCACTCCTATTGCCCGAATTGATCGGTCTTTCTATCATGATGAATGTGTTAGTAGTGTGTTAGTGTTTGAGACCGGATCCGAAGATTGCCTACGTTCCTCTCAATGTGAGAAGCTCAGGTCAGCGTAGTTCGAGAATAATTTAGAATAGGCAGAATGATCGGGATCATGCATAATGAGGGGGGAATTACCTAAAGATTAGGGTTTAGAAGTAGTTCCTAGATCATCCTCGGGTTGATGAACCCTCGATCATCATCGGCTATGAAATAACATGTAATTATGAAGATCGCAACCCTAAATATATCGTAAATAAAGTTTTAATCTATGAACACGAAGAACATGCGAAGAACATATTATGAACATATGAATGAGCATGCAAAGCATATGAAGAAACTATGAATAAACATGCAAGAACATGAATATTAAAAGATCTACATTAAAAATAATGCAAGAACACGAAGGAAAAGTTAGAAAACTTACCTATGTTGGCAAGAAATAAACCTTTGATCTCCCTTGAGTGTTTGAACGCTAATTAGAGAGCAAAATAGTGTTTAAGAACTCTCAAATTCGTACTTAGAACTCTCCAAATCGGATCCCCTAAACCAATGGAATGGAATTGGTTTATATAGTAAACTGATGGGAAGATCTGATGGTCAGGATCATCCAGCGCAAGGTTGGCCGCCTGGCCATGTTTGAAGCCGGTGACAAGAGTGGCCGCGTGGCCAAGATCAACGCGGAGCAAGGTTGGCCGCGTGGCCAAGGTTGCAGGCTGACTTGATTCTTAAGCTAGGGTTTCTGCATGGTTTTAAGGAAACCATTTATTACCTATTTTGATTGATTTTGTCATAAATGAGATATTTCGGGAATCCGGGACAAGTCTTTGCAAGGTTTCTAATTCCTATAAAGTCCTTGTATTTTTGGGAAAGTCCTAATAAACTCATTTTCAGGTCGGGTACTAACAATTACGCATACGCAATCCTTACTCTTCCTCTTTATCAGCCAACTCCCCTGTTTCTATCTTTCTTGTCAGATCCTTTGACCACGCGAACCTACATAACGATTTCATAGGGTCGGATCGCGCCAATAACCCGGAAGACTGGCGCGAGTTCCATTTTCCGTTACATCCGGATGCGTAGGTTGGTACGGATAGGGCCTCCCCCAAGGGAATCCAAAATTGGAAGGAGCCCCGTGAAAGGACACAGGACCGCCCTACAATGTCCAGCCCTTTCTTTGAACCTTGTCAATGATCGAACAACAATTAAAGATATGAACTGAGTGCCATTTGATGAGTAACTGAGAACAAAGGAGAGGGATATGGAAAGAATGAAGTAATGAGAGAAGAAGTCATTGCTAGTAGTAACGACTTGTTACGATCCATTGGTTCATATAGAATCCATGTCCTAGGTGTATCAAAAAACATTCTTTTCACTAAGCGTATATAATAAAATAGAGTGAAAGGGTCCACCCCGAAACCAAGGGGTACTAACTAACAGCTGAGTCCTCTCCGAACCCGCAGGAGATAGTTGCCCATCATACGGCTCACCAACTGAACTTGCCTCTAGGGGGGGCTCGCTCCGGGCAGGTTCGGATCACTTACAATACATGGCTCTACGAAGGAAGGGCTTGGGTTAGGAGTCTTTTCAATATGATTCTTTTCCTGTATTTGTTCGATGAGAAATGCGAGTCTGTTTTGTCCACTTTCTCCCTCCCCCTCTAAAAAAGGGTAATGGAATGACTTCTTATTCCCGTCTTTGATCTCTTCCATCGCGGCCTCGCTCCTTGTCACCTATGTTGAAGAAAGGTTTGGAACCCTGTAGAGAATGAAGAGGGGCCAAAGATCTTCCTCTCAACAGTCGTTCTCGAGGCTCCACTGTCCCCCCTGAATAAGTAAGGCCCCGTTAGCCTAGGCGAAGATGAGGATAAAGAGTCAGGATTGAAGCCCCCTTAGCTCTGCCGGGCACTGGACAGGGGTTAGCTCTGTAAATGTGTAGAGCCAAGTGTAGTGTGGTGTAGTAGTAGGCACTTCTAGGCCCCTTCCGGCAACTGGATCACTCCAGTGCTTCGAGTACTACGGACCCTCTGCCATCCATTGTAGCAAAGCCGTTTCATGAGGGGGGGGCTAAGCACAGTGAAAGGTTGAATGAAATCAAATTCTTTTTTAGATATCTAAATCTAAATCGGATAGCATAGATGGATGGATCTATCTTTCGATTTTTATATTACTAAATAAAAAGTCTTTCTATAGTTAAGTAGCGTAGCAAGAAGGCCCAAATCCTTGATTTGGCCAGGAAAGACTGCACTGCTTTGGGCCCAGAAGCGAAGGGAATGAGCTCGGCTGCTTCTCCTCCAAACTTCCTTTTCTCCGTGCCCGTTCCGCATGCGCTTCGCACGCCATTAGCGCTTTGCTCTCCTCTTATTCTTCATTGGACGGTTCGGATGGACTTTGGCGTTCTTTCCCAACTCAAATAGAAAATCGAGATGTCGATTCATTTTCCGCCCCCAATGAGATGGGGAATTTTTCACTCCCTATTTATACTTTTGGGCCCTGAATCTTTCTGAATCGAGACCCGGCCCGGCTCGCGTCGTTCCAACAACCGGCGGGGAGCACCTCAGTATACAATCGCGCACAGTAATTGGGAGTCCTATAACACCTAAGGCCAACTTCAATTCACCAAACCAAGGTTCATCTCGTGTAGTGATTGTGGACTCGTACAAGGATATTGAGTAGACGGTTGATGTATCAGACTCGGCCCTCTCTTTCGTAGCATGCATTCCCATCCGTGTCGCAACTGATTCGGTAAGCTACGTGTCCGGTCCACGGAGATCTGCCTTCGGTCCCCCAAACTGACTTACTCGTGGAAACCTTCCGGCCGCCCAACGACCTATAACGCTAGTCACTACTCCCACTGGGGCTAGGAAGTAAGCCCCACAACCCAAAGCGGCGAAGAACAAATAGAATTTGCTACAAAAGCCGGCTAACGGGGGTATTCCTGCGTATGAGAACAGAGTAATAGAGAAGGTAATAGCCGAAATAGGATTCGTTTTGGCTAGAGCGCCCAAATCCGCTATATATTTGACACGGCTTTGCCGTAATGCTGAAACTATGGCGAATGCATCTATCGTCATTGATGCATAAATAAAGATACCAATTAGTAGTGATTGAATTCCTTCTATGGTTCCACATGAGAAACCAGTACGAATATAACCTACATGTCCAATTGAACTATGAGCTAGAAGTCTTTTGACTTTCGTTTGGGCCATGGCGGCCAGCGCTCCTAAGATCAGAAGCAATGCTGCAGAAAAAGAAGATTTGTTGCAATGTAGCTCCATAAGAACCATAAATAGAAAGACGTGAAATATTAGCAGAAATAGAGATTTTAGGCGCAATAGAAAGGAATGCTGTAACCGGGGTGGGTGAACCCTCATAGATATCAGGTGCCCACATATATAGAGTCAAAAGAGATATGGAATCCGAAAGGGAGGGGGGGGTTTCTTCTTTGGGCTCGAGAGATAGGGCCCCACAAGTTTTGAATTAGCCGCTAGTCTATCGAAAGGGAACGAGGAATTCTCAACGAAAAAAGTGCTCTCTGAACCGAACGTGAAAGTCCTTTTCCATCAGACGGCTGTTCCCGTAACTCTACTCTCAACTTGGATTATATATCCAAAAAGGTCCGCTCTCGGCCATTCCACATGCTGCCTAGCAGAGGCTGGGTTATCTGAAGTGGATTCTCTCTTTTGTAGTAGATGCCGAACCTGCTGCCCCATTGACTAAGAGGGGGCGGGCGCAGCAGCTACATGGACCCCTTCCTTTCTGTTCTTGCCAGCGCTTTCCCGGGCCGAGCCGGAATTTTGATTCTAATTAGAAAGGGCAGGCAAAGCCCGAAGGCTGTTATCCCAATAGGCCAGCATTCGGAATGAGCTCAGCCTTCATTTCGTTGGCAGAAAGAAAGGATCCAATCCATAAAGCCGTCACTTTAATGTCAGTTCGTTCCCTTTCGTCAAGTAGGTAAAGTAGGCATACGACGCACTTGAGCTTTGCCTTAGACTCTATTGGAACAAAGCAAAGAAGGAGGTGGAATGGAGAAAGAAAAGGGACAAGGGCGGTCTTGCTTGGCGCAAAGGCTGCTAGTTCGGGGGTAGAGTACAGTACTAAAGGTCCTCGGACTTCCAGGCGGTTTTTATTTTGGGCAGCTGTGAACCCTTGGATCTCGCCAATACAGCCCCCTATAGTTTTCGTTACCGAGATCTCTTTTTTTTCATTGTTCCCAGGTATTTTTTGGGGAATCTGCTCCCATGCTGCAAACAGTCAAATCTGAACTGAACCTTGTCGCTCTTCTTTCTTTCCTCGCGAGTAGGAAGCACACCAGCAGCGTGCGTTGCGTGATTATACTGTGTTTTTTGCACTTGACTGGGTGGACAGTTAACCGCAAGAGAACTTCGATTCGCCCGGCCAGCAGGCGGGCGGCGTGCGTCTTGTGTGACAACACTACAGAGCGAGTGGCTCTTCTAGGCGGGCAGCTGTGTGACAACACTACAGAGAAAGCGGCGCTTTCGTGTAACATGCTATGGTCTCAGTTCCCTTACGAGGTAGTGATGAGTTTCACGCGCTCTAAGCCCGGCCCGCGCGCGGTTAGGAATATTGGCCGCAATCTGAGCGGTACCACCCACGCTACCCTACCACCTATAGGCGGCCGTCCGTCCTACAGCCGCCCGAAAAGGAACTGCAGTGATCTTGAATAGGGATCCTACAGCGATAGAAAGAATCCCCATAAAAATACCACTAGATCGAGCACCAGTGATTTCGTATCCGGTCAAAATCTTGGCTAATTGATCAAAGTGGGTAGCTCCAGTAGACCCATAGATCATGGAACAAATAGGGTGGGTTGGCCCAACCACCACACTACACGTATAGACGCGAACCCCCCTCATTACCGTACGTGCGACTCTCACCGCATACGGCTCGCACAAAGACTCCTAAATTCATCTCGATCCTTTTCTTCCACCTCTCCTCTCCAATCCTCGATCAAACTTGCGTTCCCCAGGCGCTATGAAATGAGGGGCTTTCCTTAAGCCAAGCCGGAAGCGACTCGCTTCTATTCTCGTTGGGATTGGATATCGATGGGGAATCTATAGATCGTAGTAGTTCGCCAACCTCTCTAACTAACATACGATAGAATTGAACTTCACGGCCAAAAAAAGAAAGAGCTTCGCTCGGTTGGCCTTCTTACGCTGACGAATGCCTCTTTTCTCTTCTCTTCAATCTACAACAAACAAGTGGGAGAGGCAGGATTCAAACCTGCGTAGAAAAACTTCAACAGATTTACAGTCTGTCGCTTTTGACCACTCGGCCACTCTCCCCTTCCCGGGCTGAGGCCCCCTTCGTAGCTTCTGGTGAAGCTGCCAGCCTACCCTTCCCTTCTCGAGCCTACAACAATAGCTTACGCTTACCAAGACTAATCTACTAAAATAGGGGGCTACAGCAAGCAAAGCAAGCTTTCCCCCTTCGTTTGTTGTGGGTCGCGCCTCACCGCAGGCCCTGAATGAATGAAATGAGTGGAGATCCTCCTTCCCCCTTGCAAATTCCCAAGAACTTCGTTGCCACTAGTGGCGAAGAAGAATTTCACCATCCCACCCAAAAGAACTCGGAGCCTAAAGAGAAGTCAGTCTACAAGAAGCTGGCAGAGCTTTAGCCATTGGACCACATCCATCTATCCTACCTAAACAGTAAGCCTTTTCTTGTTCGTTCTTCGAATGAGGCTAGTGTATACTAATTCCTCCCGGCTAATGAAGAGACTACCCCAGTCTTCCCATTCATTCCCAGTAGATCCTTCTTCTCCCTAAGAATTGAACGAACCAAGTTCACCAGGAATCAAAACCAACAAGAAACTGACTACTTTTGATGTCCCACGATTCTGCTAGTTTAGAAAGTCAGGAGAAGGACACCACCGGAGGCAAGCGCTAGGTCAGAAAAGCGAGAACTAGAAATTCTCCCCAAGTAGGATTTGAACCTATTCAAAATTCAATAATTTCATAGAAGATCGCAGAAAATGGCAGCGACCATGACAAGACGGCTGCGATTGTGCCGGGAGATAGAGCTGCAGAAATCGCTTACCGGACGGGGCTCCATAAGCAGCCCCTCGCTATACCTATACCTATACTGCGGCTCCATACTGTGTAAGCATGGATAGAACACGAAGCAAAAAAAAGCTTCGTGTTCTCTCATACACAGGAGGTGAGCAGGAAGGGAAGGGTTGCCCTCGTAGCGTAGCTACGTTACGCGCGCACGCGTTAATAGTACGCGTGCATATACACGCACACGTACACACACACGCGCGTATGCATACGCATACGCACACACACGCATACACGCACGCGTACGTATGCACGTACGCTCGTGTACAAACATCAACACAGAGACCAAGTTATGGGCATCAAAAACACGTGTTGAACCTAGCTCATGTATGTTTATATATTTCGCTAATTCAACACGCTATAAAGCTATCTATTTTTATAATTTCCTCTTATTATTCATTTATAATCCACTTTTATTCCCCCTACTCTCCCCAAACAACAAACATCCCACCTCCCTGCAACCTACTCTTTCTTCCCTTACTTCCGCTCTCGCACTTATTTAGCTTCCTTTCCTATCTCCCTTTCCGCTTACTACTTCTTCCCTCTATTACTTCTTTCCTCTACTTATTCACTTCTATTCAACAAATTCAACACAAGCAACAACCATCAATCCATTTATAAAATAACCAATTCTCAAACTGTTAAGCGCTTCCCTAACTACCTATTTTCTTTCCTCCCTTCCTGCTCCTACGACAACCTGCTTTTCTATCTCTTACCTTGCTCTCGCCCTGTTATTCGCTTCCTTTCCTTATCGAGAGTGAGCCATCGTACCAAGTGGCTCCTCTCTTGTTTCCTTCCCTATCTTTCTTTCCCGCCTCCAGGCGGGTTTACCCTCCGCTCTTCAAGGAGCTCCGGGGATTCACACTACCACTCTAACAATTCATCTCAATCGGCGATGCCTCACATCAACTTCAAAATTCAATAATTTCATAGAAGATCGCAGAAACATGGCAGCGACCATGACAAGATGGCTGCGATTATGCTGGGAGATAGAGCTGCTGCAATCGCTTATGAGAAAAGGTGATGAAAGTGGCCTTTGAGCCAAGATGGCCATTTTGATGAGTAAAGATTCAAACTTTACCATCAAAATGGGATCTTTATACTAGATTAAGCCTTTAGGGACAACAAAATGACTTAAAGATTGAATCTTTATGACCCAAATGTGGGGTTTTAGGCTAAATCAAGGTTGGGATGATAAAGATTGGAACTTTATCACCCAACATGATCATCATGGCCAAATACAACATAAAGATACATGCTTTCACCATGAAAATGGATCATCAAGCTATTTAAAGACAAGAAATTAACAAATCATGATCTTCTTTAGGTTTTATCCCTTTTCACATACTTGGATGTGAGGGAACCTTGAATCATTTCATGATTTGGTCCAAGATACATAGAACAAGAATATAAGGTGCTTGAAAGGGTAAGACTTGCAATATAAGAGTGCTTGACAAGGGCAAGACTTGCAATACAAAAGGTGCTTGACAAGGGCAAGGCTTAAAATTCAAGTAAATAAACAATATGAACAAGAACAAAAGAGTTCGAGATGGAGAAAAGATGGGGACAAGTGTTTGGTGGTGTTTCACTCAGGCTGAATTTTTGCAGAGTTTCACCTATAAAACTATATTTCTCCCCCCCCCAAAATGATCAACAAGGGTCTCAATTTATAGGGACTGAAGGTGCCTAAACCATCCGTACGGCTAGGCCTCTCCCGCGTCCAAACCATCCGTACGGCTCAACCTAGCGAGCTTCTAGATTTTTCCAAGTTTAATTCCAGAGTAGTCCTGGAATTTTCAGTTTATCCTAGTGAGATCCCAGCCCATCAGTTTATCCCTGAATGGCGCTAAGAGTTCCTCTAAGGTTGGTCGATTTCAAATTGGGGTACTTACAACTGCTCCATTGATTTGTGGTCGGTATGGTGACGACTGATGTCTCTCTATCTTGTATTCTGCATGTAGTTGGTCGCATTCTTTCTGAAAGTGTGAGCCATTATCAGATATCATCTCATGAGGTACCCCATATCGGCATATGATGTTGGTCTTAATGAACTCAGCCACCTTTCTGGCATTCAAGGATTTGTGGGATTGAGCCTCGATCCACTTAGTGAAGTAATCAACGGCGACTAACACGAATGAGTGCCCATTATGACCTGTCGGTGAGACTTTGCCAATAACGTCTATTCCCCATGTAGAAAATGGCCAAGGGGATGTCATGGCGTATAACACGGACTGTGGTGCATGTTGTAGGTTGGCATGTATCTGGCACTTGTGGCATTTCTTAACCATGTCGGTGCAGTTGGCTTCCATTGTAACCCAATAGTACCCTAGTTGGATGACTTTCTTTGCTAGCATATTGCCATTCATGTGGGTTCCACAGAATCCTTGATGGACTTGGTCCATGATTTCTACGGCTTCGTGTTCATCAGCCCAAAGTAGACACTGCTCGTGGTGTTTCTTGTAGAGGCGATCACCTATAATAATGAATTGGGTGGCAAACCGTTTGAGAGCTATCTTCGCTTTAGGTGATGCGTCTGATGGAAATGTTCCATCTAGGAGGAAACACCATACATCATAATACCAAGGTTTATCGTCCAAGGTATTTACGGAAACAGGGCCACACTCTTCTTTGCAGTCGTGCAGGTCTATGATTGAGTAAAAAGCAGGGGTCGTCCACCTCGCGACTTTGAAGGTTTTAACCTCAGTCCATTCAGGGATCTCCACAAGTGATGCTAGCATGGCTAGCGAGTCTTCCAATCGGTTCTTATCTCTAGGAAGATAGTAGAAAGTGACCTATTTGAACTGTTTGACCAAGCCTTGGAGATGGTCGTTATATTTCTGGAGTGTAGGATCTTATACCTTCCATTTCTTGAGTGACTGATAGATTATAATTTGTGAATCTCCGTACACCTCTAGTTCGGTCACATTTCTTTCTAAGGCTGCTTCAAGCCCCGCTATGCAAGCTTCGTACTCGGCTATATTGTTAATGGCCTCAAAGTCAAAGTGGATTGCAAGTGGAGTGTATAAATCTGAGGGATCTACTAGTAACATGCAAATGCTATATCCCCATTTATTGGCTGCGCCATCGAAAAATAATTGCCACTTATTTTCTGCTATTGTCATGATGTCCTCATCAGGGAATCGCGGGTCTTCCCCCTTTGCTTCATCGCATGGAAATTCGGCTAAATGATCCGTGAAGACTCTTCCTCTTATGGATTTCTGTGTGATGTAAGTGATATCGTACCCCGCGAGCATAAAGTACCAATTGGATATTCTAGAGGAGATATGCGACTTCTCGAAGATGTACTTCATTGGGTCCATTCGGGCAATCAGTTGTACAGGAAACGCTTCTATGTACGGCTTTAGTCTCTCAGCTACCCATACCAGTGCAGTACACAACTTTTCTAATACGGAGTAATTCAGTTCAGCCCTTGGAAGCGACGGCTGATAAAGTACACGGCGTTTTCTTTCTTCAAATCGGGTTGCTCTTGTGCTATCATAGCCCCTAATGCCGTGTCATTGACTGTGAGGTACAAGGTCAACGGTTTCTTTTTATGTGGTGGGAGCAACACTGGCGGATTCACTATGTACTCCTTATCCTTTTCAAAGGCTTCTTGGCACTCTTCGGTCCATTCTAGGGATGCATTCTTCTTGAGGAGCTTAAAAATGGGCTCGCACATCGTCGTGAGTTGATTAATGAAACGACTAATGTACTGAAGGCGACCCATAAATCCCTTGACTTCTTTTTGCATCTTAGGTGGAGGCATGTTAATGATGGCTTTGATCTTAGCGGGATCTGCTTCTATACCACGCTCGGTGACCATGTACCCAAGAACCTTTCCTTTCACTACCCCGAATGTGCACTTGGCCGGATTAAGTTTCATCTTGTGGTGTCTCAACCTCTCAAAGAACTTTTTTGAGGTCGACTAAGTGCTGCCTATCAGAGCCTTTAGAGTGTATGATCATATCATCAATGTACACCTCCATTTCTTTATGTATCATGTCATAGAACAACGCAGTTACAGCTCTTTGATAAGTGGTTCCGGCATTTTTGAGTCCGAATGGCATGACTGTATAGCAAAACGTCCCCCAAGTTGTGATGACCGCGGCACTGATGGAAGTAGAAATACAGGTGCAAAGGCCCTTCCAGCTCCCTCATACTTGGGTTTGTACCCCCTCATAGGTGCTATCTTACCTTCCCTCTCAAGCTCACGGAACACCCTACCAAGTCGGATTTGGCTCAAATCGGTGTAGACCCTTTGTGGCTTGGGTTGGAGGCTTTGCATGATGCTCACATAATGGTCCCTCATGACATTGAGGTGATGATTATATTCCTCTTCCATTTGGGTCTTTAGGTCTTGATAAAGCAGGCTGATGCAGTTACCTACCTCATCATTGATGACCTTTTCTTGGTTGTCCTCCAAATCTTGGGCTATCTTGACAGCGGCATTGTACCATTTTTTCATTTCATTGTATTCAGCTTGTAATATCTCAAGCTTACTGCCATCGATCATCTTCTCGATCTCAGCCCAATCTTTTTCGCTTTTTTCGTTACGCTCTTTGGCTTGGTCATGAGCATAATAAGAGGCATGGTCTAGCCTTCTGAAGCAAAATTCTTGCATGATATTGATCTCTGGGGCCTTTCCGTTGGGTAGGCCTTCCTTCCAACCTCCGGTGGCTTCCATCTTGAAGCGCAGACTTTGTGAGATTTCTCTGAGAGACATTTCCGTGTGACCGGGCATTGTGTCAGGAGTGTGGAGCTACTATGCTGATTGGACGGACCTAAAGTGCAGAAACTGTGTCAAATCCAGGCTGGGGTCCTAACAAGTCGTCTTTTATGAAACAGTGTTGACCAACACGGCAGATTCACAAAAAATGAGAGATGTCTCGTACGAGACAATGGATGTCTCGTACAAGACATCTAACCAGACAGTCAGATTTGTAGATTTTAATCCTATTGGTCGGATGGAATTTAATCTATTTTGTGAGGTTACTACTCTAGTTCGTCCTGGAACAGTGGATTCTGTCACCCTAGAATATGAGCCCCTTGTTTTTCACCTGTATTGCACTCTCCCAAACATAAAATTCGGGCAAAGGTCCTTATTCTCATTGGAATCCACCATTCAATTAACCAAGCCTAAGTGATTCCATAGTTGGTTTGCACTTTGTTAAACAACGCATTAATGCAATCAAACCTTGTGAATTTTAAGGGACAACCGAAAGGGACATGTCGATCGGTGCGGTCGAAACAAAGCCAAAATGGCATCACAATCCCGCACAGAATAGTGAATGTAGGAAAACACAAGATCGGATTCCCGTAGGGAGGTTCTCCATTGTTTTAAAATCCTTTGTTCAACATTTTACCGAAGGGACATTCGTCATATTCATAAGGGAGGATTATATATTGTAAAGATGCGTTATCTTGGGCAAAGATTAAAACTGTTGGTGTTGGTGCCCTAGGCACGTTTAATAAACGTTGTAATTGTTATCACTTATTTCATATTAATAAAGAGATGTTTTGATTATTATTGTTGCTCATGTTTACTTATAATAATCTCCGTCCCTATTACTTGTTTGGTATTAGTATAAAGGCTAAATGATCATGGGGTGATCATGTTGGATTTATAGGTACTTGTTTGGTACTGGACATGACCCGCTCTATGAGATTTATGTCATGGTCAATGTCATACATATATCTCATATTAGTTATGTCATTTGAATCATTATACATGAAGTTATTATGGTCTTCCACTTGATGAACATTATGTTTGACATATTCAAACGCTACCTTTAACCGGGTAGTTATAAAGGGTGTGATTGGCATAATCGGATTCATGTAGGGAAGAATAATAAGCTAAATGGATTTCTCCCTCTTCGGGAGAGATGTCAAGCTTGGGGCCTCTCGTAGGAATGATGTTGATGAAAATGTTCGGCCGGACTCAAATGAATTGATTGGATCAATGTCATTTGGATTATCAACATATTCGGAATCGAGAAAGTATTGAACAAAGACAAGATGACTTGTTGACCATGACTTGTGTTCAATGAGATCGTGGACAAAAGGATTATGACATATTCTAAATGGAATGCGAACTTGTATCTAGTTATACTATTTGGGTAGGTATGACGGTTTACTAGAACCTAATCATATCTTATGGTTTCATGTTTGAACCCATTGCCAACTTAGTATAATCCTAGAGGGTCACACACAATAGAACGAATCCTTAAAAGAACTATATTGTAATATTGGGTCGAAGGACCATTGAGGGATTTAAAGAATTAGAAGAAGAAAAGTGGAAATAGGGGAGGTCCGGGCGGACCAGGAGCAAGACCTGGGCAGACCTAGCATGGTCCGGTCGGACCACTTGCCATACCCGGCCGGACCAGTCAGTTTCGGCAGAAACTTTCCTAATCCATTTTCTTGCGGGCTTAGATATAAGTTAGCTATTTGGAATAGGTCTAACTTGTATATAAACAGCCCTAATTCGTCCCTAATAAAAACATGTGTTTTTGCAAGCCTCCATAGAGTTTTTGAGAGTTATTTCATGTTCTAAGAAATCCCTAGATTGATGAACAAGATCAAACACAATTATATTCCATATAGTCAAAATACAATTGAGAAAACGTGTTCCTCAATTTTGGTCTAGCAACCAAGATCAAGAAGCTCCTTGATATTCGTTCGTGGTGTGGATACAGCTAGAGGGTGAAACTCATCATCTTCAAAGTTCGTGTTCAAGCTTTGTGTTCGTGATCAAGTTTCTAAATCTCCACCAAGATCAAAGGTTGAAATTCAAAGGCATCAAGGGTTAGTATTCTAGTATTCATATTATATGTATTTGATATAATCATATGAACGGATCTATGGCTTTGAGTTTCTATTAAAATTTTAAATGCAATTTTCCGCTGCGCATGTTACTCCGAAACCCAACAGTGGTATCAGAGCCCCTTTCATGTTGATTACTTCAATACTAGATCATGTTGTGTGTATATAAATTGCTTGTTTATGTGCCTAGCATGATATGAATATTGGATTATGATGTTTATGTGTTAATTGATTTTATGTGGTTTATTGTATTATAAACTTTGATCGCACTATTCAATCGCAATAAAATTATGTTGGATTTAAAATTGTTTGGGTTATCAATTTCTGATTGGATCAAAGTTTTGATAATCGGGGGAAAATCAATTTTGAGACAAATTTTCGAACTTTAAAATTTCTGGAATTTTTGGCGAAGGTCCGACCGGACCAGAGGAAGGACCCGGCCGGACCCTTGGGTCTAGAGCGTGGTTCTGGCGTTTTGTTTTGGTCAGATTCAAAAATTCTGGATTTTTCGAAGAGGTCCGACCGGACCAGTGACAATACCCGGCCGGACCTGCAAGTCTGGAGCGGGCATTGGGCAGTTGGTTTGGGTGCGGATCTCGGGGTTTGATTTTTCCTATTTGTTTTGATCTTGTGATTCTGAGATTGGATCAGAGGTTGGATGGCTAATCTACGTTCATCGAGATTGTGTTTCCCAAACTTGATCGCAATCAAAGTTTCAAAGATAAAACGAAGTTAGAATTATGAAGAGTTCATAATTGCTAAAATTGAGAAACAAAGTTTTTGATTCAAAGATTGGAGATCCATGTGGAATTGTGGATGCAATTGGCCTACGTTCATTGAGACCATCTATTGCTTAGTTTCGGCCACATGGAATACTTTCTTGGTTTCTTGAATTAGTGCGGAATTGTGGTTGCCTCATGGCTTAGTTTCGGCCGCACTTCTTGTTGTCTTGATTTGGAGATAATAACCAAAGTTGAAATAGTCCCATCCTCATAATTATATAGAAACTAATGACACATAAATATTATGCTTAAATTAATGGCTAAACTTGATGTGTAACATGTTTATATTATGTGCTCATAAATGTGTTATATGCTATATGTGATAAACCTTCAAAGAAAGTTTTAAGTCCTCTTGCCATGCCATGATAAAAAACTTGTTGATACATGGGTAACTTTAATATGGGTTCGCCAAAGTGAAGTGTGTTAATTTTATTCATGTATGAGCAAGATGAGTGAATAAGAGTTTCCTATGCATTTAAAATGGTTGGACTTAATTAAGCGTCAAAACAGTTTTGGGTTTAAGGCAAAGATGATATTTAACATGCTTTTTGAAATTGGATTTCTTAAAGAATCTCAGAAAAGGATCTAAGAGTCATATGGGATATGATTGACATGTTTGTCTACCTAATTATTTTGATTTTGAGCGGTGTGCCAAAGCGTACTTGAAATTAAATTAAAGTTGGATCTTAACCCGTTTAAATTATATTATACATTAGATGTATAAGAAGGTTGTATAATTTAGTGGGAGTATTTTTGGAAAATACATTGTTTATTTCTTTAATGAAAAATTGGTACTTATTAAATTTTGAAATTTTTTGCATAATTGTAGATAATGACTACTAACACTCAATCAATTTCGTTGCGATCGATCCTTGAAAAGATAAGCTCCAAGAGAATGGTACGAACTTTATGGATTGGATCCGTAGCCTAAGAATTGTTCTTAGGCAAGAAGATAAGCTGTACATTCTCGATGGGCCACTTCCTGCTGAACCAGAACCTACTGCACCTAGGGAAGAAAGAGACAGTTACAAGAAACATCGTAATGATTCTAGAGATGTAAGTTGTCTCATGCTTACTACTATGTGCTCAAAACTCCAACAAAGTTTGGAACATTTGGAAGCCTATGAGATAGGCATGGAGTTAAGAGCCATGTTTCAAGAGCAATCTAGGCAAGAGAGGTACAAGACCATTGTTGCATTCAATTCTTGCAAAATGAGTGAAGGGCAACAAGTGAGTCCTCACATGCTTAAAATAAAAGGCTATGTAGAGCATCTTGAGAAACTTGGCTATCCAATCCCATTGGAGCTAGCCACGGATCTCATTCTTAATTCATTGCCTAAATGTTATAATCAGTTTGTAATGAATTATAACATGTATGGAATGGATAAGAATCTCTCCGAGTTGCATGGTATGCTTAAAACTGCGGAGCTGAAGATTGTGGAGAAAGGTTCTCCTGTGCTCATGGTTAAAGATGGGAAGAAGGCTAGTGCCAAAGGAAAGGGTAAGAAAGTTGTCAAACCCAAGATAAGCAAGGCAAAGGTTGCCAAGTCTTCTGAGGCGAAACCCGATTCACAAAAGGATGCAATTTGTTTCCATTGTCAAGAAATTGGTCATTGGAAATGTAATTGCAAGGCTTTTAAGGAAGAGCTAAAGAAGAAGAAGAGCAGTGGGACTGCGTCGACTTCATGTATCTATATGATAGATATTCTCATTTCTACCACTGATTCTTGGGTATTGGATACCGGATATGGTTCTCACATTTGTTTAAATGTGCAGGGGCTAAAGAATAGGATACTGCTTAAAGAGGGTGAAGTAGACCTACGCGTGGGGAATGGAGCAAGAGTTGCTGCATTAGCCGTAGGGACTTATGAAGTTACTTTACCTTCCGATTTAATACTTGTTGTGAACAATTGCTATTATGTACCGGATTTAAGTAGAAATATTATTTCAATTTCTTGTTTGGATAATGAATGTTTTAAGTTTCTTATTGAGAATAAGAAATTTTCTATTTCTTTAAATGGTGTGCTTTATGGTATTGCAAATTCATTTAATGGCCTTTATGTCTTGGATGTCAAGAATGATGAAAATGTCTGTCATATAAATAAGATATCTAAACCTAATGATGTAAATCATACTTATTTGTGGCATTACCGTCTTGGTCATATTAATGAGAAGCGTATCTCAAAACTCCATGGGGACGGCCTTTTGGGTTCATGTGATCTTGAGTCATATGATGCTTGCGAGTCGTGTCTTCTTGGAAAAATGACTAAGACACCTTTAACCAAGCTAGGTGAAAGGGCAAGCGACTTATTGGGGTTGATACATTCCGATGTATGTGGACCACTAAGTAGCAATGCTAGGGGAGGATTTCAATACTTCATTACCTTCACTGATGATTATAGTAGATTTGGGTATGTTTACCAAATGAAATATAAAAATGAAGCATTTGAGATATTTAGAATATTTCAAAATGAAGTAGAGAAACAACTTGGCAAAAGTATTAAGGCACTTCGATCAGATCGAGGTGGAGAATACTTGAGTCATGAATTCGATGATCATCTAAAGAATTGCGGAATAATTTCACAATTGACTCCACCCGGAACGCCACAATGGAATGGTGTGTCCGAGAGGAGGAATAAGACCTTGTTGGACATGGTTCGATCAATGATGAGTCGAGTTGATCTTCCTTTATCCTTTTGGGGTTATGCTCTAGAAAGCGCTGCTTTCACACTAAATCGTGTTCCAACAAAATTGGTTCAAAAGACTCCATATGAAATGTGGAGCGGAAAGAAACCTTGTTTGCCTTTCATAAATATTTGGGGTTATGAAGCTTTCGTCAAAAGACTTGTCTCAGACAAACTTGCACACAAATCTGATAAATGTATTTTCGTGGGATATCCTAAGGAAACTAAAGGATATTACTTTTACAACCAAACGGACAACAAAGTCTTTGTTGCCCGAAATGGTATCTTTCTAGAGAAAGAGTTTCTCTCCAAAGAAATCAGTGGGAGTAAAATAAATCTTGAAGAAATTCGAGACCCAGAAAATAACATGGAACCGATAGTGGAACAAGAACAAGAACCACAAGGAATTGTGGAACCTGTTCAAAATACACAAGTAACTCGCAGATCTGGTAGGTTACGATCCGAGCCCGAGAGATATAGTTTTCTCGTAACGGATAGTAATGAGGTGGAGATCATTGATAATGATGAACCAACCACCTACCAAGAGGCAATGTCTTCTCCTGATTCGAAGAAGTGGCTTGGAGCCATGGAGTCCGAATTACAATCCATGGAAGATAATCAAGTTTGGAACTTGATTGATGCACCCGAAGATGTAAAAACCATAGGATGCAAATGGGTCTTCAAGAAGAAGACTGACATGGATGGGAAGGTGCATACTTTCAAAGCTAGACTTGTAGCAAAAGGTTATAGGCAAGTTCATGGTATTGACTATGATGAAACCTTTTCACCCGTAGCAATGATCAAGTCTATAAGAATTTTGCTTGCCATTGCCGCATATCATGACTACGAAATATGGCAAATGCATGTCAAAACCGCTTTCCTAAATGGAAAACTACAAGAGGATGTGTATATGACACAACCAGAAGGTTTTGAACAAGATTCTAAGGTATGCAAATTGCAAAGATCCATCTATGGATTGAAGCAAGCTTCTAGGAGTTGGAATCTTCATTTTGATGAATCGGTCAAAGAGTTTGGCTTCATCAAGAACGAAGATGAACCTTGTGTTTACAAGAAGATTAGTGGGAGCATAGTGCTATTCCTTATTTTATATGTGGATGACATATTACTCATTGGAAACGACATTCCTATACTTCAGTCTATAAAGACTTGGTTAGGAAAGTGCTTCGCAATGAAAGATATGGGTGAAGCCGCATACATACTTGGCATAAAGATCTACAGAGATAGATCAAGGAAGCTAATTGGTTTAAGACAAAGTACATACATTGAAAAGGTCATTAGAAGATTCCGCATGGAAAATTCTAAGAGAGGAACCTTGCCAGTGTTACATGGAGTTTCTCTAAGCAAGACTCAATGTCCTAAGACAAAAGATGACCGTGAGAAAATGAATGATGTTCCATATGCTTCGGCAATTGGGTCCATCATGTATGCCATGATTTGTACTAGGCCGGATGTATCTTATGATTTGAGCATGACGAGTAGATATCAATCCGACCCTGGTGAAAATCACTGGATGGCTGTAAAAGCGATTCTTAAGTACTTGAGAAGGACTAAAGATTCGTTTTTGGTATATGGAGGAATGAAAGATGATCTCGTTGTAAATGCTTACACGGATGCAAGCTTCCAAACTGACAGAGACGACAGTCGATCGCAATCGGGTTTTGTGTTTTTCTTAAATGGTGGAGCTGTAAGCTGGAAGAGTTCCAAGCAAAGTACAACCACTGATTCTACAACAGAAGCTGAGTATATTGCTGCATCGGATGCTGCAAAGGAAGCTGTTTGGATTAAGAAGTTCATCACTGAACTTGAAGTGGTTCCTAGTATTGCTAATCCAATAGACCTTTATTGAGATAATAATGGTGCTATTGCTCAAGCAAAGGAACCAAGAGCACATCAGAAATCCAAACACATACTTAGGCGTTTTCATATCATTCGAGAGATCGTTGATAGGGGAGACGTGAATTTACGCAGAGTACCTACTGATGACAATGTCGCGGACCCGCTAACAAAGGGACTTCCACAAGCTAAACATGATGGTCATGTTAGGTCCATGGGTATTAGATACATGGGAGATTAGGCCTAAGGCAAGTGGGAGATTGTTGGTGTTGGTGCCCTAGGCACGTTTAATAAACGTTGTAATTGTTATCACTTATTTCATATTAATAAAGAGATGTTTTGATTATTATTGTTGCTCATGTTTACTTATAATAATCTCCGTCCCTATTACTTGTTTGGTATTAGTATAAAGGCTAAATGATCATGGGATGATCATATTGGATTTATAGGTACTTGTTTGGTACTGGACATGACCCGCTCTATGAGATTTATGTCATGCTCAATGTCATACATATATCTCATATTAGTTATGTCATTTGAATCCTTATACATGAAGTTATTATGGTCTTCCACTTGATGAACATTATGTTTGACATATTCTAACGCTACCTTTAACCTGGTAGTTATAAAGGGTATGATTGGCATAATCGGATTCATGTAGGGAAGAATAATAAGCTAAATGGATTTGTCCCTCTTCGGAGAGATGTCAAGCTTGGGCCTCTCGTAGGAATGATGTTGATGAAAATGTTCGGCCGGACTCAAATGAATTGATTGGATCAATGTCATTTGGATTATCAACATATTCGGAATCGAGAAAGTATTGAACAAAGACAAGATGACTTGTTGACCATGATTTTTGTTCAATGACATTGTGGACAAAAGGATTATGACATATTCTAAATGGAATGCGAACTTGTATCTAGTTATACTATTTGGGTAGGTATGACGGTTTGCTAGAACCTAATCATATCTTATGGTTTCATGTTTGAACCCATTGCCAACTTAGTATAATCCTAGAGGGTCACACACAATAGAACGAATCCTTAAAAGAACTATATTGGAATATTGGGTCGAAGGACCATTGAGGGATTTAAAGAATTAGAAGAAGAAAAGTGGAAACAAGGGAGGTCCGGGCGGACCAGGAGCAAGACCCGGGCGGACCTGGACTGGTCCGGTCGGACCACTTGTGTCGCGACCCCGAACCCCGCGGGCCCGAGATCGCGAGCTGGACGTCGACTTAAACAATAAACTCCAAGATAATGATGATAAAAATTTCCTTTTATACCAAAAGATGATAACACAAAGTTTTGAAATCTACTTGAACAACAAAGTAAAACTAGTATAAACTCCATAAGCTTATACACCAAAGTTATAAAATATACAAATCCTAGTGACGTCAATGTTTGGTACAAATATCCCAAAAAGGTTACACATTTATATAATGTAAACCCACCAATATCAACCTGCCCCAAAAGCTCGAACCCACTCGACGTCCTGTCTCGTGATCAGCGAGTCTAATCCTTTCCACCTGGGGGGGGGTTAAGGAAAAACAAAGACAAAAGAAAAGGGGGTGAGATAAATTTCAATAAGTTACTAATGCAACTACATGACATGCTAAGATGCAATATACAATAGTAAATCATAGATAGCACATAGCAGTTATCACATAACAGATAGCAGCGGAAATAAACACATAACAAAGGATATAGCCAAGGTTTTCCCAAACTGATATAACCAAATAAAGGCCGATGCGCAGCTTCAATAATCAACAAATCATCATCTTCATAATAGCATGAAAGCTGAAGAGAAATCCCCGGTACCGGAACCAATAACAAAGTAATGTGCCACAAAGGGCGGGAGCCATGCCACAAAGTCATGCTCCAAACGTCTCAACCAAAGCCAATCTGGAAGAGGAAAATAAGGGCAAAACAATGGTCGACACCATAATGGACTTGGCCGGTGCCATCACAGTATCTCGCATCGCCCGACACAACCACAAATACCAGCTGGACTTTCAAATAAATGCTAAGTAATAAATACTAGCTTAATTAAACAACTTAAGGTTCCAAAGTAGGGAACCATTCCAATTAAATCACCACAAAGCTAAACCAATACAAACAGCACATCAAGGATGGACCACATTCCCAAAATGATACTCAATCAAATTCCGCAACATATTTATTCACAAAAGAATCAAATCCAATTAAAAAAGTGTTCCATGATGTTAACTTAAGTTAGTTAGAAGAATAAAACCTAAGCTAGTTAAGCCCTTAGTCCTAAACCAAGCAAAAAGGGCAAAATTCCAAGCAGGCGGGCGGGCGGGCGCCTGCGCAGGGGCGAGCGCGCGCTTATTTCAACAGAAGGTCTGGCCGCTGGAAAAAAGGGGGCGGGCGGGCGCCTGGTCCAACCCGGGCGGGTGCCTGGTCTGGTTCTTAGCCGGGAAAAACAGAGTTGGGTTCAACAATTTCTTACCCATTTCACACAATACTCAAAATCAAACACAACCAACAAGTTTGCTAAGGTACCCAAACAACATTTAAGCTTAAGGGAACCTAACTAACACCATTTATCAACCCAAAACCAAGATTGAATCATGACATTCATCAAATCACCATTTTTAGCCAAAAACTCAAATAAATTCCAAATCAATTCCAAACTCAACCAAACTTCAAATATAACAATTAAAGAATTGTAGAAACATGTTATGAGCATTTTAGCATAAAAATGGGGAAAAGCAACTTACTTGAGATTTCTCAAAGATGATGGATTTCAAATATTTTTGGCTTCCTACGATCCTATCGACGATCTAAACAAGATTCATGTTTTAAGAAATGAGAAATAACAAGAAGAAGATGAAGAAAATGAAGAGAGAAGGAAGAGAAGAAAAACTTACCATAAACAAGGAGAGAGAGAGAGTTTGTTGGGAGAGAGAAATGAGGAGTGAGGGTGAAAGAGTAGGGAGGTTAGGGAGGTGAGGGAGAAGAGAGGGAGTAGGGGAAATTATTTCAAAATGTTACACTCAGGCCCCTTCCCCATCTACTAACACAATTACCCCTACTAACAATTAAGACCCAACAATACTACACTAACCCAAATGACCTAAATAAAATGCTAGGCATAAATATTATGAAACATAAAATGAACACATAATATTTAAATAAATAATAATTTAAATAAATAAATAAGAAAATAAATAAATAATAATTATTTATTACTAATAAAATAGAGCCTAGATTTCGGGTCGTGACATTCACTCCCCCTTAAAGAAAATTCGACCCGAATTTTAACGAGACTTACCCGAATTAAAAATCCACGGATATTTCCTCTCGATCTCATCTCGGAGCTCCCACGTCGACTCTTCGATATTATGATTCCTCCAAAGAACTCTAACCAACGCAATGCTTTTGTTCCTCAACTCTTGAACTTTAGAATCTAAGATCCGAACCGGTCGTTCCTCATAAGTCATATCGGGCTCTATATCCTCCGGTACCCTCGGTAACACGTGAGATGGATCATGAACGTACTTCCGAAGCATAGAAACGTGAAAGACGTTGTGCAACCGGTCTAAGGATGACGGTAACGCGAGTCGATACGCAAGAAGTCCCACTTTTCCCAAAATCTCAAACGGGCCAATAAACCTCGGAGCCAATTTGCCTTTCTTCCCAAACCTTCAAATACCCTCCTTCAGAGACACCTTCAAGAACACAAAATCACCGGTCTGAAAACTAAGATCTCGCCTTCGGTTATCTGCATAGCTCTTATGTCGACTCTGGGCTGTTTTCAATCGATCCCGGATAACCCTAACTTTCTCAACTGAATCCTGAAGCAAATCAATACCCAAAACTTTCGCTTCACCGACCTCGTTCCAACAAATAGGCGATCTACACTTTCTTCCATACAAAGCCTCATACGGTGCCATCTCGATACTAGCCTGATAACTGTTGTTGTAAGAGAATTCCACTAACGGTAAATGTCTATCCCAAGAATCGGAAAAGTCTATCGAACACGCTCGCAACATATCCTCCAAGATCTGAATGGTCCTCTCGGATTGACCGTCGGTCTGAGGGTGAAAAGATGTGCTGAATCGCAAATCTGTACCCAAAGCTTCCTGAAACGCCTTCCAGAATCTAGAAGTAAACCTCGGGTCTCGATCTGACACAATGCTAACCGGAACCCCATGCAATCTCACAATCTCATCAATGTAAAGGGTCGCAAGCTTCTCCATCGAATATCTGATGTCAATGGGAAAGAAATGGGCACTCTTGGTCAATCTATCCACTATTACCCAAACACTGTCATACTTCCTACGGGTACGAGGTAGTCCCGTAACGAAATCCATAGTCACATGCTCCTATTTCCACTCCGGTATCTCAAGAGGCTGAAGTAAACCTGCGGGCCTCTGATGCTCTGCTTTAACTTGTTGACAGGTCAAACATTTCGATACGTAGTCCGCGATCTCCCTCTTCATGTTGTTCCACCAAAAGTGTTGCTTCAGATTCTGGTACATCTTCGTACTACCCGGATGAATAGTATATCTCGATTTGTGACCTTCATCTAAAACTTGTCTCTTTATCCCACCAACATCGGGTACACACAAACGGCCACGGAAAGTCAACACCCCACTCGAACTCATAGAAAAATCCTCAAAATTCTTTTCCTTCAATTTACCCATTATCTTCACCAACTCGGGATCTTCTTTCTGAGCTTCCTTTATCCTCTGAATTAGGGTCGGAGATACCCTAATATTCGCAAAAATAGCCCCATGTCTCGATTCACGAGGAGACCAATCTCGAACATCCTCAAGCATTTTCCATTCCCGAACCATCATCGAAGCCACATAAGATTTTCTACTAATCGCATCGGCTACCACATTCACCTTCCCCGGATGATAATAAATCGTACAATCATAATCCTTCAACAATTCCATCCATCGGCGTTGCCTATTATTCAACTCTTTCTGAGAGAAGAGGTATTTCAAACTCTTGTGATCGGTAAAAATCTCAAACTTTGCTCCATAAAGGTAGTGCTTCCATTTGTGCAACGCAAAGACTATCGCCGCCAACTCCATATCATGAGTCAGGTAATTCTGTTCACTAGGGGTCAACTTCCTCGAAGCATAGGCAATCACCTTCCTGTTCTGCATCAAAACACAACCCAAACCCTCTTTCGAAGCATCACTATAAATTACCAAATCATCATTCCCATTAGGCAAGGTCAAGATCGGTGCGGTAGTCAACCTCTTCTTCAATTCCTCGAAACTCTTGTCACATTTCTCGGTCCACTCAAACGGGACATTCTTCCGGGTCAACTGAGTCATTGGAGTAGTAATCCTCGAAAACCCTTCTATAAACCTTCTGTAATACCCGGCTAAACCCAGAAAACTTCTGATCTCGGTCACTGACTCGGGTCTCTTCCAATCCACTATAGCCTCTATCTTTGAAGGATCCACCGAAATCCCATCTTTCGAAATAACATGACCCAGAAATGACACCTTCTCGAGCCAAAATTCGCATTTACTAAACTTCACAAATAATTGCTCCCTCGCAAGAATGGATAAAGCTGTCCTCAAGTGTTGCTGGTGCTCCTCTCGGGATTTAGAGTAGACAAGAATGTCGTCGATGAAAACCACCACAAACGAATCAAGATAAGGATGGAAAAACCGGTTCATCAAATCCATAAACACGGCCGGTGTGTTAGTCAACCCAAACGGCATAACCAAGAACTCGTAATGACCATAGCGAGTGCGAAAGGCAGTCTTCGGAATATCTTCCAATCGAATCTTCAACTGATGGTACCCACTCCTCAAGTCAAGTTTAGAAAACACCACGGACCCTTGAAGCTGATCAAATAAATCATCGATGTGCGGTAGAGGATACTTATTCTTCACCGTAACCTGATTCAACTTCCGGTAATCGACACACAATCTCAAAGAACCATCTTTCTTCCGCACAAATAAAACCGGTGCTCCCCACGGGGAAACACTAGGGCGGATAAACCCTCGATCAAGCAACTCTTGCAACTGAACCTTTAATTCCTTCAACTCTGCGGGAGCCAACCTATACGGTGCCTTTGAAATTGGATCCGTACCCGGCAAAAGATCTATACAAAATTCTATCTCACGATCGGGAGGCATAACATACTCAGAAGAGAAAACATCGGGAAATTCCCTAACTACCCGAACACCCTCCAAACTAGGGGATTCTTTCCTAGTATCAAGCACACTAGCCAAATACCCCTCACAACCCCGGTGCAACAATTTTCTCGCTTTCACATAGGAAATCACACGAATATTTTTACCCAAAGGCATAGCCTCAAAAACAAATTTAGGCATATCAGGGATATAAAAAGTAACAACTTTCCTACGGCAATCAACAGAAGCATGAAACTTGCTTAACCAATCCATACCCAAAATAACATCAAAGTCCTGAATGGGAAGGACTACCAAGTCCGCACACAAGACACGACCACATATAACCACATCACAAGCACGAAAGACTCTATCAGTCACCAAACACTCTCCCATAGGAGTAGACACCTCTAACACATAGGGCAAAGACTCAGATGCAACATTTAACAAAGAAGCAAATTGCACAGAAATGTATGAATGCGATGATCCTGGATCTACTAACGCTCGTGCGCTCACACTAGATATAGAAATAATACCTCCAATAACTATGGGATCATCTGTGGCTTGTTGTTGATTCATTGCAAACACTTTCCCTTGGACCTTGGGCTTTCCCGTAGCGTCCCTTTTCTGACCCTGTGGAGCACCAGCTCCTACCCCAGACGGTTGACCTCTATTCCTCGGACAATCCCTCACATAATGCCCCATTTGGCCACAATTGGTGCACCTTCCCTGTTTCTTCCAACACCGGTCCTCTGAATGGCCTTCCTTTTGTCAATAGGAACAAAGTCTCCTATTTTGGTTCCCTTGGTTCCCAGAAGTAGTACCCGGGTTCCTTGGGATCGGTTGCCCTCGGAACTGAGATTGTCCCCCAAAGTTACCTCGGTTATCAACCCGTGGTTGTGACTTGCCTTGCCCTCCCGGCTTGCTAGAGTTAGTCACCTCGACCTTCTTCTTATGCTCCACTATGTCTTGGTCTATCATATAGGCTCGGTCCACCGCATCTTGGAATGTCACAATTCTTTGGGCTATAAGTTGAGTACGGATAGAAGTCTTCAAACCCCGGATAAACCTCATAGCTCTCTGTTCTTCGGTCCTCACAAGATAGTCACAATACCGGGCTAATTCTGTGAACTTAGCCGAGTATTGAGCTATAGACAACAAACCTTGCTCCAAGTTGAGTAGCTCGATCTCTTTTCGGTTCTGATCCACTACCGGAATGAAATGCTCTTTGAACTTTCGTACAAACAATTCCCATACATAGACTGTATGAGTATCATCCCAACTCGCTTTGACTCCTTTCCACCAATGCTCGGCGGCACCCACAAGCTTATAAGCCGCAAACCGGACCCTATCCTCATCCGTGCACCCAAACACGTCATAAATTTTCTCCATAGACTCAATCCACATCTCAGCCTTCTTGACATCCGGCTCACCGTCAAACTCTTTTGGCTTCAATTTCAGAAATTGCTCTAGCCCATATCTCGGTGGTGCCACATGCTCTTCTCGTGGCCCTTAATCATGAATGGCCTTCATAGCGGCCTCAAACATTCCCTGGAACATTGCCCGATTCTCTTCCCTTAAGTCATTCTGATTCTGTGCTCCACTAGAGCCTTCGCCTGCTCTCCTTCTAGCCATTTCAAACAATTACCTGCATAAGACATCAACCGTTACTCACTCCGAACACAACTACCCTCCTAGGTCATACTAGTCCACCTAGACTTATACTTAGTGCTAAACCAGGCTCTGATACCAACTGTCGCGACCCCGAACCCCTCGGGCCCGAGATCGCGAGCTGGACGTCGACTTAAACAATAAACTCCAAAATAATGAAGATAAAAATTTCCTTTTATACCAAAAGATGATAACACAAAGTTTTGAAATCTACTTGAACAACAAAGTAAAACTAGTATAAACTCCATAAGCTTATACACCAAAGTTATAAAATATACAAATCCTAGTGACGTCAATGTTTGGTACAAATATCCCAAAAAGGTTACACATTTATATAATGTAAACCCACCAATATCAACCTGCCCCAAAAGCTCGAACCCACTCGACGTCCTGTCTCGTGATCAGCGAGTCTAATCCTTTCCATCTGGGGGGGGGTTTAAGGAAAAACAAAGACAAAAGAAAAGGGGGTGAAATAAATCTCAATAAGTTACTAATGCAACTACATGACATGTTAAGATGCAATATACAGTAGTAAATCATAGATAGCACATAGCAGTTATCACATAACAGATAGCAGCAGAAATAAACACATAACAAAGGATATAGCCAAGGTTTTCCCAAACTGATATAACCAAATAAAGGCCGCTGCGCAGCTTCAATAATCAACAAATCATCATCTTCATAATAGCATGAAAGCTGAAGAGAAATCACCGGTACCGGAACCAATAACAATGTAATATGCCACAAAGGGCGGGAGCCATGCCACAAAGTCATGCTCCAAACGTCTCAACCAAGGCCAATCTGGAAGAGGAAAATAAGGGCAAAACAATGGTCGACACCATAATGGACTTGGCCGGTGCCATCACAGTATCTCGCATCGCCCGACACAACCACAAATACCAGCTGGACTTTCAAATAAATGCTAAGTAATAAATACTAGCTTAATTAAACAACTTAAGGTTCCAAAGTAGGGAACCATTCCAATTAAATCACCACAAAGGTAAACCAATACAAACAGCATATCAAGGATGGACCACATTCCCAAAATGATACTCAATCAAATTCCGCAACATATTTATTCACAAAAGAATCAAATCCAATTAATAAAGTGTTCCATGATGTTAACTTAAGTTAGTTAGAAGAATAAAACCTAAGCTAGTTAAGCCCTTAGTCCTAAACCAAGCAAAAAGGGCAAAATTCCAAGCAGGCGGGCGGGCGGGCGCCTGGGTAGGGGCGAGCGCGCGCTTATTTCAACAGAACGTCTGGCCGCTAGAAAAAAGGGGCGGGCGGGCGCCTGGTCCAACCCGGGCGGGCGCCTGGTCTGGTTCTTGGCCGGGAAAAACAGAGCTGGGTTCAATAATTTCTTACCCATTTCACACAATACTCAAAATCAAACACAACCAACAAGTTTGCTAAGGTACCCAAACAACATTTAAGCTTAATGGAACCTAACTAACACCATTTATCAACCCAAAACCAAGATTGAATCATGACATTCATCAAATCACCAGTTTTAGCCAAAAACTCAAATAAATTCCAAATCAATTCCAAACTCAACCAAACTTCAAATGACCCAAATAAAATGCTAGGCATAAATATTATGAAACATAAAATGAACACATAATATTTAAATAAATAATAATTTAAATAAATAAATAAGCAAATAAATAAATAATAATTATTTATTACTAATAAAATAGAGCCTAGATTTCAGGTCATGACAACTTCCCATACCCGGCCGGACCAGTCGGTTTCGGTAGAAACTTTCCTAATCCGTTTTCTTGCGGGTTTATATATAAGTTACCTATTTGGAATAGGTCTAACTTGTATATAAACAGCCCTAATTCGTCCCTAATAAAAACATGTGTTTTTGCAAGCCTCCAAAGAGTTTTTGAGAGTTATTTCTTTTTCTAAGAAATCCCTAGATTGAAGAACAAGATCAAACACAATTATATTCCATATAGTCAAAATACAATTGAGAAAACGTGTTCCTCATTTTTGGTCTAGCAACCAAGATCAAGAAGCTCCTTGATATTTGTTCGTGGTGTGGATACCGCTAGAGGGTGAAACTCATCATCTTCAAAGTTCGTGTTCAAGCTTTGTGTTCGTGATCAAGTTTCTGAATCTCCACCAAGATCAAAGGTTGAAATTCAAAGGAATCAAGGGTTAGTATTCTAGTATTCATATTATATGTATTTGATATAATCATATAAACGGATCTATGGCTTTGGGTTTCTATTAAAATTTTAAATGCAATTTTCCGCTGCGCATGTTTCTCCGAAACCCAACAAAAACAACCCTAAGAATCGAACCGACCAGTCTCGAGGAGTGTCTTATTAGCTAGTATGTATGCATGAAGTTGAGGCAAGGTTTATGGCTAAGGCTCCCCATGAACACAGTCTAGGAGCGTGTCACGGAGTGGGTACACCTTCTTTGGAGAGACCGGCGAGGGCCATTCATTAGAATGGGGGTGCTGACCGACATCCGTCCTCTGATTGGGACCCGGGTTTATAGGGTATGTAGTGCAATTATTCTACATGTGTGCACGTGTGTGAGAGTCAAGATCTAGGTGTCAAAGATAAAATAGAGAGTTTTTTTAAAAGTAAAAATAAAAACATGCAATGGTCGGGCCAAGTGGTTGCCTACGTTTCCCTCTTGTAGAGGAACTCAGGCTGTCGTAGTTCACACATAAGACAAACATAAGCAAAGCAGAGAATGAAACATTTAGCAAGTACTCCTGCAAAACAAAGGTTAGCCTTATAATATATGGGGAGTTTCTTTGTCATTAGGAAGGTCCTAAGACTCAAAAACAGATCGGAGAGCGGATCTGAAACCCTGTGTACGTGTTTAAACCGAACAAAAATCCTTTTTCAAACCAGAGAGTCATACCAGCCGAGTAGAGCTGAGATGTCTCGTACGAGACAAGGGATCCCTCGTATGAGGCATCTCAATCGGGGAACAGATTACAATACAGAATGCAAAATTTTGAAACAACGATGATTTCTTTCGACGCAAGTCTAACCCACTTACTGTGATCTTTCCCCAGCGGAGTCGCCACTGTTTGCGCGCGGGTTTTTCTGTTGTTCTCGAGGTAGTCTTTGTCCTTCGATTTACCTTTTTAATTGGGAGTCGCCACCATGTTGTTGTCGGAACATGGACCGAGATATCGGGATTCGGGGATAAGTTATGAATTGGGAAGGTCAAGGAGCACCCAATTCACCCAATCTAGGATTGGTCTTACTAAGAAATCATCATCATCGTTTCAAAATCATGCAAAATGTATGCAAAAGGAAAACAAACAAATAAATAATTGCTTATTTATTTGGGATGTCGGATCATGTGGTTCGAGACCATCCTCATGAATTGGAGAGGCTCTAGGCTGATCCTTTTGATGGAATCACACTACTTTAAAGACAAAGAAGGAGATAAGAAGGTAAAAAACAATGAGTTTTACCTAAGCATTCTTCAAGAATCCTATGGATGGCCTTGACTAAAGGCCTTGAATCTCTAATGAGCTTGACTTGAATGGTGTGGTGAGGGTTTGAATTTCGTGGGTGAGGAAGAGGGACTGATTATGGGAACCTTTTGATCAGATTTGGAGTGGTTCTTGGGTGAATAAGGAGTCTACCGTTGGCCATTAGTCATTTTAGGCATGAACAACTATATTTATAGGGGTTTTTGACCTAGGGTTTGAGCCAAGAAGGTAAGTTGTGGTGGGAATCCAAGACTTGATTCTCACAGAGGTATTTTTGGACTCTAGGATCGTCCATTAGGTTTTCCCGGATTGCGTAAGTGTTTGCCAAGAAAAGGGGTTAAGATCAACAAGGAAACTGACCAAAAACCCGACTGTCAAGGGGGATGTCTCGTACGAGACATCAATGTCTCGTACGAGGCATCTCAGCGCTGGAATTCACTTTTTACCCTCTACAGTAGTTTTAATGTTCATTTTGGCCCCTGACTAACAGAGTCAGTCAGAAACATAACAAAACATGTCCAACTTAACGAGTTTTGACCCAAATCAAAGGTGAGACACAGAAGTAGTGTGACTATGGATGAACGTCCAAAATGGGGTGTCTACACTATCCATTAAACTTATACTAGTATTTAATCATAATTACTAGAGACTGAGGTTATTATAATAAACATGCAAAATATATAATAATAAAAAATTCAATAACTTTATTAAAGCGTAAAGCAAATGATAAATTAATCGTTTAAATAACGTGCCTAGGGCATACACACCAACAATCTCCCACTTGAACTAGGCCTAATTAATGTATCAAATACCTATAGACCTAACATTACCATCATGTTTCGCTTGTGGAAGACCCTTTGTCAATGGGTCAGAAATATTATCTTCAGTTGGTACTCTGCATATATTCACATCTCCTCTATTAACAATTTCTCGAATTATATGAAAACGCCTAAGTATGTGTTTGGATTTCTGATGCGATCTAGGTTCCTTTGCTTGAGCAATAGCGCCATTATTATCACAATAAAGGTATATTGAATTAGCAATGGTAGGAACCACCTCTAGTTCTCCAATGAACTTCTTAATCCAAATAGCTTTTTTAGCAGCATCGGATGCAGCTATGTACTTAGGCAGCTATGTACTCAGCTTCAGTTGTAGAATAAGCTACGGTACTCTGCTTAGAACTCTTCTAGCTTATAGCACCACCATTAAGCATAAACACAAATCCAGATTGCGATCTTGAATCATCCTTGTCGGTTTAGAAGCTTGCATCCATTTAACTATTCACAACGAGATCATCTTCCATACCTCCATATATCAAGAACGAGTCTTTAGTCCTTCGCAAGTACTTAAGAATCATCTTGACAGCAATCCAGTGACTCTCACCAGGATCCGATTGGTATCTACTCATTATGCTTAAATCATAAGAGACATCGGGTCTAGTTGTAGACACCCCGCCTTAGACCGCTCACCCCGATTGCACATTTGATTTTGTGTTTCTTCCTATTTTAAGTGTTTCTCGTTAGTTTTTGTTACTTTCGTTAAGTTCCAGACTGAATCTATTAAATCCAGGGACTAAACTTAATATCAGTGCTAACTTTCTAGTCCATTCTGTCAAAAAAGCCTTTTCAAAGTTGCGCGCCTCCGCCTTTATAGGTCAGACGCTCGCGCATCCCGCTCTCAAGGCAGGAGGCGCGCGCATCTGGGCGTCAGTTAAAGATTCTCTCCAAGAATCCCTCTCTTGCTCAAATTACATGATTTTGCCCGGAAAATTTATCTTTGTGACTTCGTTTTAGCACCAAAAACATTTGTTTTACACCTATATAAACCCCTCTAATTCACCATTGAAAAAGGACATTTTGGAGATAGCAATAACTATACAAAAATTTTAAGGCATTTTGTGTACTTTGTACAAGGGAACTCTTGAAGAGTCTTGAAGTTTAGGTAATATTCACCTCTCTTACTCTCTTTATCTCTCTCATCTTCATCTCTTCTCTCACTTCCTTGATCAAGTGTGCAATCACCCAAACCATTTTGGGACATGACACCAAAGACTACTTAATTCCATTGAAGTTAGTTAAGGAGTCATTTCCCATACTCAAACCCCCTTTTTTAACCCCTTTTATCATTATCAAAGAATAGGAAGAACATTATCATTTATGTAGACTATGAACAAGCAAGACCAACATTAGTTGGGCGAGATGGGTGTTTAAGTACTTCCCATATCTTAATCTAACCCCCGAACCTCATAACAAGAATCTCTGATTTTCGTATCAAAACATAGGCTCAATATTAGGTTTTTCTTATGTTCCATTAAAAACATAAGTGACGACTCTAAACACTTAAAACCAGAATTGACATCCTAGGATCACCCACTGCTCTACCCTAAGCCGTGGCCCTCCCGGGGTATCTACAGTGGCGACTCTGTTGGGGACTGCTTGAGGGTTAAGCTTGCGTTTTGTTCATAGTCTACATTTTCTGGGCATTCTGGTTCCTGATGGTGGGAAGCGTGCACCTCTGGCCTTCTTGGCCTAAGTCATGCGCATCTCACATCAGAGACCAGAATCTCCCGCTTCTCATGTGTTCTTCCTATTCTTCCTTTTCTGTGCTAATCATAATTATAGGGGTTCGAAAATATGTTCAGAACCAGGGAAATCCCCTGAGTCCAAGTGTCTGACAGGTTTACCTAGAAGCGGGCACCTCCCAGATAATCTGCGCAACGTGCGCGCATCCCATGACACAGGCCAGAGGTGCGCGCTTTTGGGTGGTTTTCCAGAACATGAACAGGTTCCCAGAGAAAGAACAAAATGATGGGGTGTGGGCACAGTTGCCTGCATCAGGACTAATTTGGACCATTTAACTGTTTTATTTTGTGTTTTTTATCGGTCACACGGGTGATTCAAAAGTTGTAAATTACGTGCTTATTTGCTTTCCTTTTGTTTAAAAAAAAACAAATTGTCACTTGGCTTGACTTCACACTACATGCACATATTCCTATGGATTGCTCACAATCGAGTCGCACAAGTTCATAACCCCAAACCCATCGAGGCCCGTCCTAGGAAGTTTCATGCTCCACCCGACCTTGACTCTTCTGAAGTGGTAAACCTCAGTCGTGACTACATGCCGGGGGTGACCTTTAAGCCTCTCTTTAGCCGAGCATAAGCCAACACAATTCTAGTTAGGGTCTAACACTCCGTGACCAAGTCGGTTTCCATGTGCCGAGATTTCCCTAAACTAATGTTTTCAAATCATACATGCCATTTCCAAGAGAAACAAGTGGTTATCATGGACGAAATAAAACTCCGTCCCCAAGTGGTTATTTTGGACGAAAATAAAAATCCGTCCCCGCATGTATGCTTTACTACATTAATTTAGTTTAATCCCGACACGTGTAGGATTCACAAACGTGGTGGAATCCGACGAGTATATGGGACCGCGAGAAGGTCTATATACTAGTGTGACGATTCCATTATTTTTCTTAGAAACCCCAAAAGGGACCCCGTCCCTCCGACTTATAAAAAAAAAGAGTCTTTTTCTTTATGTGGTTCGAGTCGTGTGCCCATTATGTGTTCAAGCCTCTTCATGGACCAAAAGTGTTACTCAAGACTGACAAGGGCCTCTTCTTCAATTTAGGTCCGATTGGTACTTACCGCATCTACCGAGATTAAGCAAACTGGCTAGTTCGTGAATTGATCACTCCAACAGCTCCGACAGCATCAATGGCCGGCAACTCCAACAACACCATGACTCTTGAACAACTCTGAGCTATGGTCTAAACTCTCCAAGTTCAAGTCTCCACTCTCAATAAGGAGGCCCAAACCAAGGATGATCTTTGGCAAGCTCACCTTGACAGTCAAAGGGAGGCTCATGAAGCTAAAATGGATCAAATGAAGGCTAAGCTCACCAAGCTTTCCAAGGGTAAAGACAAGGATGACAATGAAGAGTTCGAGTGGACCAAGGGTTTGTTTGAAATCCCTTATATTAGTGCCCGTACCAAGAAAATGGAGGAACCAAGCACCGAAAGCAAGGATCACAAGATGGCCAATTCAATCATGGCTTACATTGACCAACGCTTCAATGGTCTCAACTTGGGGGAAAGGCTCCGACACAAGCCTTTATCAGTCATCCATCCTTATTAGCACAATGGCTACTCTCCCTGACAAGTTCAAAATGCCCGACATCAGCAAGTTCAAGGGCAACTCTTGTCCGATGGCCCACATTGAGACTTATATATGGGCCATGGTTCCAAAGAAGGTCTCTCCAAAAGTGATGGCACAATGTTTCCCTCTTACTCTCGAGGGGGCCGCAAAATATTGGTATGCAACTCTCCCGCTCACAATCCATCTCAATTGGGACGCCACCATGCTTTCCTTCAAAATTCAATACCAAGGCAACACCACTCACCGCCTGACAAAGAAAGAGCTTGAGAACACCACCCAAAGGGACAATGAGTCCTTTATTGATTTTACAAGGAGGTGGAATGACAAACTTGCTGAAATAGTCGAGAGGCCTAATACCAAGGAGCAAATGGACATCTTCCTCAAGTGTTTCAAGATTGATCTCCGCACACACCCAAGTAGGGATTGCTACTCCAACTTTTCTCAAATGTATGAGGCAGGGGTCTGAATGGATGATTTGCTCAAGGAGATCAAGAAAACTTCTTCCAGCTTCCGATACAAGGCCGCCTCTAACTCAACAAAAGAGGCTTCAGTCAATGCCGTCACTACCGACAAGGGGAATTACAAAAAGGTCCCTCCACCCCAAGACAAAAAGTTTCAAAATGACCGTGTATACACTCCTCTTCAAGGCATGAATCTCACCGAGGCCTTTGAAGCCCTCAAGGCCAAAGGGCAAGTTACTCCTCTCCAAGGGTTCAAGCCCAAGATGGTCCACGCCAACCATGCCCATCACAAATGGTGTGACTATCATCAATATAGTGGCCATCTTATCGAGGAATGCTTTGGCCTCCGTAACATCATCCAAGACCTCATCGACAAGAAGGAATTCATAGTTCTTAGTGGGGGTGATGCCCATGTAATAGAGTTAGGCGAGTTTGAGGAGACCACTTGTTTGCGTGCGAGGTTTTTGCTTCGATGGCACGCTTTCGACCTTTGATTCACCCTCTTGTTGATTTGAGAGTCGCCACCATGTTATTGTCAGAACACAGACCGAGATGTCTGGATTTTGGGGTTAAGTTATGAATTGGGAAGGTCAAGGAGCACCCAATTCACCCAATCTAGGATTGGTCTTGCTAAGAAATAATCATCATCGTTTCAAAATCATGCATTCGTGTACCAAAAGATAAAAACAAACAAATAAATAATGACTTATTTATTTGGGATGTCGGATCATATGCTTAGAGGCCATCTCCATGGGTTGGAGAGGCTCTAGGCTGATCCTTTAATGGAATCACACTACTTCAAACTCATAGAAAGAGATGAGAAGATAGAAAAGCAAAGATTTACCTAAGCATTTTCTTCAAGAATCCTATGGATGGCCTTGACTAAAGGCCTTGATCCTCCAAATTTCGTGGGTATCACAGAGGGGCTGATTAGAAGAACTTCTTTGGTCAGATTTTGAGTGGTTGTTTGGTGAATATAGAGTCTACCCTTTTTCTGGTTCAAGAACCTTATATTTATATCAGATTTTTGACCTAGGGTTTTGGCCAAGAAGGTAAGTTGAGGTAGGAATCAATGAGTTGATCTCCACAGAGGTATTTTTGGACTCTAGGATCGGCCATTAGGTTTTCCCAGATTGCATGAGTGTTTGCCAAGAAAAGGGGTTAAGATCAACAAGGAAACTAACCAAAAACCCGACTGTCGAGGGGGGATACCTCGTACGAGACATCAATGTCTCGTACGAGGTATCTAAGTGCTGGAATCACTTATTTGCCCTTTGCGATAGTTTTAATGTTCAGTTTGGCCCCTAACTAACGGAGTCAGTCAGAAACTTAACGAAACATGTCCAACTTAACGAGTTTTGACCCAAATCAAAAGCGAGACACAGAAGTAGTGTGATTATAAATGAATGTCCAAAATGGGGTGTCTACAGAGCCCCTCGGCGACGACACTTATGGATGAAGTACCGTCGTCGATAGAAAAGACACCATTTTGAACTAGGGGTATGGTCGTGCTAGAAAGCTGCCTACGTATTCCTTGGAAGGAAATCAGACCAAACGTAGTTCGACTCCGAAAATACGTAAAAAATAAGGTTTAAGGTATTTTGAAAATCATTTTTTTAAAGCAAAACTTGCGATAAGTAAAGCTCAGAGTTTAGAGAGTACCCATACTGAGGAATCAATAGCCTTGACCCAATTCTGAATATACTCCTTTTTGCCGATGACGAACTATCTCCAGTTGTAATCCATACTGAGGAAATCAATCTCTTTGACTCCAATTCTGAACATGCCCTGTTGTTGATGACGAATCACCTTCGATTTTGGAGACGCCAGTTGCCTGGACCTTGCTTCTCCTTCCCAACGAGTTTGTCCCTTATATTGGAAAATGTGAATCCTATGTTATTAACGTACGTCTTGATAACAATTATCGGACTCTGGGTTTGGAGATGCCAATTACTCGGACCTCGCTTCTCCTTTCAACGCGACTGCCTTTCCGTTGAAAATGTGAATCCTATGCCATTAACTTACGTCTTGATGACAATTATGGGACTCTAAATGGTGGGATCCTGTGTTGTTAACTTACGTCTTGACAACAGTCGTGGGATACCCGGTTCTAAATCCTGTGCCATTAGCTTACACCTTGATGACAGTCGTGGGATAACTGATTGTAAATCCTGTGCCATTAGCTTACAGCTTGATGACAGTCGTGGGATTCAGAGTTTGCTGATGCAGATTCTTGTTGCTCACCCATGATCTTGGATGCGCGGTTATAGATACCCCGGGGAACCACGGCTTGGCTAGAGCACGTGAATTACCTAGGATGTCTACTTGATTTTAAGAGTCGCCACCCACATTTAAGAGGAACGCGAGAAAACCTAAGAAAAGCCATTTTTTATGTACGAAAACCAGAGATTCGGGAAGAGAAAGGTTCGGGGGTTAGGTGACGGAGTGGGAAGTACTTAAACACCCACTCCGCCCCGCTTACGCGGGTCTTGCTACTTTTGGTGTTCTAATGTTAAATGTCCTTCAATTTAATGATAAGAGAAATGTGCTAACAATTATAATGAAAAGAAAGGGGAAATTTATAGAGGAAAAATAAAGGAGAATTGTGTTCTTTATTTATTTATACTAAAGATTACATGTCGAATTATTGCTAGATAATTACATTAATAAATGATAATGTAAATTAAAGTGGAATTAAAATGTTGGGATGTAACCTTGACCAAACTTCAATAGTGAAGTGGTCTTTTGGTTGTATCCCTTTTTATGGAGATTGCATACACATTAGAGATGAAGAAAGTAATTTAAAAGGTTTTTTGTTTAAGAGGTGATAAAGAGAGAATATAAGATAAAACAGGAATTTAGAAGAAGAAGATGGACATTGTACCTTGTGCTTGCAAGAGGAAGGACCAAACTTTGTGTATACTGACTATCTTTGAAAATGGACTTTTGTGTGTTTAGAGTGTTTTTGACTCAAGAATTCTTCCTCCTTTTCCATAGTGGAATGAAGAGGTATTTATAGGTGTTAGGGAAGTTTTTTTTGGTCACAAAGATGCCCCTTCCCCTGATCAAGCCAAGGCATAATGGCCTTGGGGGTTACAAATCAGAAAAGGAGGGAAATTTGGCCAAATCTGAGATTCTGGAAGCGGGAAGCGCGCGCTTCCCACCCCCCCCCCTATGGGAGGAGCACGCCTCCCACAAAGGAGGGCAAAGGCGTTCGCATCCCAGCTTCAGGAAATTCATATTTTAGCCCAAATGTTAACCCCGTTATGCAGTTAAGCCCCAAAACTAACAGAATTAGTCCAAAAACTTAACGAACATGACGAAAGTCAACGAAAATAAATGAAACAAAGACTCAAGGTTGACTTTTCCACTTAGTCAAATCCAAGACTTAACGAAGTAAGTCAGGAACTTAACGGAAAGTAACGAAAGTTAACGAAAAGTAACAAAACTTAACAGAAAAGAGGAAGACAAAGAATGTGTATGCAATCGGGACATGAGAGGTCCAAGGTGGGGTTTCTACAGAGCCCCTCGGCAACGTGGATTGCGAAGCAAAACGCGTCGACGAAAGAAAGACAACCGCCGAGGACATCGACAAGAGAAAGCAAAGACTCAATAAAACATGAATTTGAAATTTGCGATGCTTAGGGGTGCGCTCGCTGTGTGAGCGGATTTCGCGGATGGAAAGGGTGTGGTGGCTTGAGGCGGCCCACCACGGCCACAATTTTTTTTAAAAAGGTGTGGTGGCTTGAGGCGGCCCACCACGGCCACAAGATTTTTTAAAAAAAGGTGTGGTGGCTTGAGGCGGTCCAACACGGCCACAAAATTTTAAAAAAAGGTGTGGTGGCTTGAGGCGGCCCACCACGGCCACAAAATTTCAAAAAAAGGTGTGGTGGCTTGAGGCGGCCCACCATGGCCACAAAATTTTAAAAAGGTGTGGTGACATGAGGCGGCCTACCACGGCCGCAATTTAAAGAAAGAGGGGAATTTTGAAATTATGAAAGATGGGGGTGCGCTCCCTGTGTGAGCGGCTTTATTGATATAGAAAAGATATGGTGGGATCCGTCTTGCTGAAGCGGGATCCGTTTGTTGATGCGGGGTCCAGTTGCTGATGCAGGATCCGTTTGCTGGTGCGGGATCCGTTTGCTGGTGCGGGATCCGTTTGCTGGTGTGGGATCTGTTTGCTGAAGCGGGATCCGTTTACTGGTGCGGGATCCGTTTGCTGATGCGGGATCCGTTTGCTGAAGCGGGATCCTTTTGCTGGTGCGGGATCCGTTTGCTGATTGCGGGATCCGTTTGCTGATTGTGGGATCCGTTTGCTAATTGCGGGATCCGTTTGCTGAAGCGGGATCCGTTTGCTGATTGCGGGATCAGTTTGCTGATTGCGAGATCCGTTTGCTGGTGCGGGATCCGTTTGCGGGAATGCGAGATCACCGTGGACCAAATTGTTTTTACAGCTGCTATTGACTTTATCATGGGGATGCGGGCATGTTGACTGTGGACCATTTTCTGCTGGGGATGGAATGCTTTGAGTAGCGGATGTTGTTGACTTCGTGGTGGTACCTACTATGTGTGTGCTTGGCAGGTATATGTGTGTTGTGCAAGAAGATGCATGAAGTGTGAAATGAAGAGAGAAATTGTGCTCGTGGTGCAATGTGATTTGAAAGCAGTATTGCATGAGAGAGAGTTTTTGTAAGAATGGAGAAAGTGATTTTGTGTGTGGTGTGATTTTTGAAAGCAGAGATTGCTTGAGATGAATGATGTTCATACCTTCACTTACCATTGCCGCTTGATTGGGGATGTATTGCTGAAGGATGTTGATGCTTTTAATGAAGAATGTCCATGCTTTGGATGGAGAATGATGATGTTGGTGGTGATGAATTGTTCCTGCCTTTGAAGGAGTGTCGGCGAGATGGTATTCTGGATGGTGGGTTGGTCGTGCCAAAAGGTTGCCTACGTATCCCTTTAAGAGAATCAGACCAGCGTAGTTCAAGGATGATGGAGAGTGCTGGGGGGGGGAAGCTAGAGAAAAGCAAAGTAGAGCACATACTTTTGCACATAGAAGGAGAAAAAGAAAAAGAATTTTTTTTTTTTTTTTTTTTAGATTAGAAGGTAAAGAATATGCACCCATGTGAGAAAAAGATTTTTTTTAGTTCGTGGGTGAACCATTTTGATCATTGTGTGTTTGTAAAGCCAACCCAAGATCAAGTCATGTTCGATCGAAGTCCGGATTTGCCTTGCTTGAATTCTGTCGTCGTTGCCGTGGTGTCCAACAAAATTGATGTCTAGCCCCAAGATATGTGTCAATTATGGGGTTTCAAAAGACTTTCGATGCCGAGATAAGGGGTTGTTGATTGAAAATCCTCTATAATGCCCTTGATGCCAATCTTGCATAGCCCTATGATAAATCGCCTTTTGATGTTGACGAGAGCAAGCCCCAAGAGAAAATTATTAATACCAAGCTTCGGGAGATCGCTAAGCCCCAAATGTCATGTGGGCTTCGAGATGGCGGGATGTGAAGACCTTTAGATGTGAAGCCCCAACTTATCTTGGCATTGTATTGAGAGCAGATGCACCATTGGGTAGAACTCATGAAAGTGATCTTCCTCTTTCTCTTGCTTGGAGGTGTATGGCCCTTTTTGTGGTTGAGACCTAAATGGCGGAAGGCCCATGTTGGAAGTGTAGTACGGTCTTCGGGAGACGTCTCTTGGGAGATGGTGATGTTGTTGCAGATGATAAGGTCTTGGTGTGATAAAGTCTCGAACGGTATGTTTGCTGGAGTTTTCTTGAGTTGAACCGACAGCGGATCTTCGGATGCAGCTTGTGCTTTTGATCTTGGAGAAGGGGGATTTTTTTTTTTTTTTTTTTTTTTGTGCTCTAACTTTTGCCTAGGTTGATTTGAGGGTTTCAACCTAGCGAGCTTTTTTTTTTTTTTTTTATATATATCCCCCTTTGAAACATTGCTTGATTTTTCCATGGTCGTTGCTTCACCTTTCTTTGGCTTCATTTCGATGTTGATGATGTCGCCTTCATCACGATGTTTAGCCCCTAGGCGTTCGAGTGACGCCCTTCGTTCCAAAACTTGTTTAGACATTTTTTCATCATTTTGCCAAGAATTAATTGAACAACTTGGAAGAGTGCATGAGGACAAGAACGACTTTTATTTGATGACTCAATGGACTCGAACATTTAACATAGGATGAGAGAAAACATTGATGCACACTTAGGAGGACTTTCGACTCTTTTTTTTTTTTTTTTTTTTTTTTTTTTTCCTACTACTAGGTAGAGAAAGAGAAACGGAGATTGTTGTTGTCGACCTTGTGGCATGATCCCTTGTTGAAGCCCCATTTCAAATCTGAGCCCCTTCTTTGATGAGTTCTTGCATGTTCTCACTCTCTAACTGTTGTTCTTCAACCACGGTAAACTCACCATTGTCAATCAAGTCTTGGATGATGTTGCGGATGGAGAAGCAATCCTCGGTGAGGTGACCGCTGCATAGGTGATAGTCACACCACTTGTGGTGGGCATGGTTGCGACGCAATGGTAGTGGTTGCTTGTACCCTTGGAGAGGAGAAATTTGTTCCTTTGCTTTGAGATCTTCATAGGCCTTGGTGACGGTCATGCCATTGAGAGGGGTATAGACACGGTCGTTGGTGGCACCTTTGTGACTTTTGAGGGATGAGCCACTTGAGCATGCTTTACCGTGGATCTTTGCCTTGCTGTCGGTGAGCTCTTTCAAACGATCCTTAAGTTCGGACACTTCTTCCTTGTGAATTTTCCTCTCGAGATCAAGACGGTCTTGCCACAAATCATCCTTGCGGTGGGCTTCCTCGACAAGTCTATCAATTTGTTCCCCCATGGCTCTTATTATGTTGAAGAGCCTTTTGTTGGACACGAAAGTATTCTCACCCTTGTTGTTGTTGCCGTTGGAAGCCATTGGACCTATGGAGAGAACACGGTTGATCTTAGGATGGCCCCACAAACACACTTTGGATAAAATTATTTCACCCACAAACAACGGAAAAAGACTCAACCACATTAAGAAAATGACTCTTTTTTTTATTATTATTATTTACAAAAGTCGGAAGGACGTGGTCCTTTTTGGGGGTTTCTAGAAAAATAGTGGAATCGTCACACTAGTATATAGACCTTCTCGCGGTCCCATATACTCATCGGATTCCACCACGCTTGTGAATCCTACATGTGTCGGGATTAAACAAAATTAATGTAGTAAAGCATACATGCGGGGACGGATTTTTATTTTCGTCCATAATAACCACTTGGGGACGGAGTTTTATTTCGTCCACAACAACGAGTGGCATGTATGATTTGAAGACATTAGTTTAGGGAAATCTCAGCACATGGAAACCGACTTGAGTCACAGAGTGTTAGACCCTAACTAGAATTGTGTGGTTTGTGTTCTGCTAAAGAGAGGCTTAAAGGTCACCCTCGGTATGTAGTCATGAACTACGCCACGGGCTGAGGTTTACCGCTTCGAAAGAGTCAAGGTCGAGTGGAGCTTGAAACTTTCTAGGACGGGCCTCGATGGGTTTGGGGTTGGACTTGTGCGACTCGATACTGAGCAGTTGATAAGAATTGTGCGCGTAGTGTGAGGTCAAGCCAAGTGACAAAACATTTTTTTTTCTCAAAGAAAGAAAAAACAAATAAGCACATATTTACAACTTTCGAATCACCCGTGTGACCGATAAAAATGAAACAGAAAATAAAAAGCAATTATGTGCAGGCCCGGTGCCCACACACTGTCAAGACTGTCCATTCTGTTCACTGTTTCTGTTTCTGGGAAATGCCCAGAAGCGTGCGCATTCAGATGCCTACTCGGGAGGCGCGCGCGTTAGACTGAGAGAAGTGGAGGCGCGCGCGTTAGACTGAGAGAAGTGGAGGCGCCCGCTTCTGGGCAGTACCTGTGTCGCGACCCCGAACCCCGTGGCCCGAAATCGCGAGCTGGACGTCGAATTAAACAATAAACTCTAAAATAATGAAGATAAAAATTTCCTTTTATACCAAAAGATGATAACACAAAGTCTTGGAAAACAATTTAACAACAACAAAATAAAACTAGTATAAACTCCATAAGCTTATACGCCAAAGTTATAAAATATACAAATCCTAATGACGTCAATGTTTGGTACAAATATCCCAAAAAGGTTACACATTTATATAATGTAAGCCCACCAATATCAACCTGCCCCAAAAACTCGAACCCACTCGACGTCCTGTCTCGTGATCAGCGAGTCTAGTCCTTTCCACCTGGGGGGGTTAAGGAAAAACAAAGATAAAAAGAAAGGGGGTGAGATAAATCTCAATAAGTAACTAATGCAACTACATGACATGCTATGATGCAATATACAATAATAAATCATAGATAGCACATAGCAGTTATCAAATAACAGATAGCAGCAGAAATAAACACATAACAAAGGATATAGCCAAGGTTTTCCCAAACTGATATAACCAAATAAAGGTCGCTGCGCAGCTTCAATAATCAACAAATCATCATCTTCATAATAGCATGAAATTTGAAGAGAAATCCCAGTACCGGAACCAATAACAAAGTAATGTGCCACAAAGGGCGGGAGCCATGCCACAAAGTCATGCTCCAAACGTCTCAACCAAGGCCGATCTGGAAGAGGAAAAATAAGGGCAAAACAATGGTCGACACCATAATGGACTTGGCCGGTGCCATCACAATATCTCACATCGCCCGACACAACCACAAATACCAGCTGGACTTTCAAATAAATGCTAAGTAATAAAATACTACCACGATAAACAACTAATGATTCCAAAGTAGGGAATCATTCCAAATAAATTACCACAAAGGTAAACCAATCCAAACAACACATCAAGGATGGACCACATTCCCAAAATGATATTTAATCAAATTCCATAACATAATTATTCGCAAAGAATCAATTCCAATTAATGAAGTGTTCCACGTTTTTAACTTAAGTTAATTTGAGTAGACAAATTAAAACTAGGGAAGTCATTTGGTTTAAACAAGCAAAAAGGCAAAATTCCTAAGCAGGCGGGCGGGCGGGCGCTCGAAGGGGGTCAGGCGGGCGCTTATTTCAATAGAAGGTCTGGCCGCTGGAAAAAGGTGGGCGGGCGGGCGCCTGGTCCAACCCGGGCAGGCGCCTGGTCTGTCTTCATGCCGGGAATTAGAGCTGGGTTTCCACCATTTTTGAACTCAAAACCAAATTTCTCACAATCAACACTCCCAACTTGATCCCCATAATACCCAAACAACATCTAACAAAAAGGGGACCTCAATAACACCATAAATGACCCCAAACCAAGAATCAAACCCAACATTAATATCAATCACCATTTTTAACCAAAACCCAAATAAATTCCAAATAAATTCCAAACTCAATAAAACATTGAAGATAACAACTTGAGCATCATATAAACATGATATGAACGTTTTAGCATAAAAATGGGGGAAAAACAACTTACTTGAATTTTCTTAAAGTTGCCAGAACTCGAATATTTTTAGCCCTCTACGATCCTAACGACGATCTAAACAAGTTTCATGTTTTAAGAAATGAGAAATAACACGGGGAAGATGGTTAGATTGAAGAGAGAAGTGAGAGAGAAATCTTACCCAAAACCAAGGAGAGAGAGAGATGTGCTGGGAGAGAGATGGAGTGAAAGAGTGAGGGAGGAGAGTAGGGAGGGAGTAGGGAGAAATGATTTTGAAAACTTACACATAGGCCCCCTCCTCACTAAGCTAGCACAAATAAACCCCTATCACCCTTCTACCCAATTAACACAATATCAACCAAATAATGCTAGATACAAATTAATATTATGAGATATAAAATGCGCACATAAATAATTAAATCAAATACATAAATAAATAAATAATTAATTATTTATCAATAAAATAAAGACGGGTTTTCGGGTCGTGACAACCTGCAAATCAGTGGGTTCAAGGGATTGCCTTGACCCTAAATTATAGAACTTTTCCCCTGCAGACATTGTTAGCACAGAAACATGGAATTTGAAGGACGACATGGGAGGCGGGCGATTCTGGTAATTAGGGTCGGACGCGCGCGCTTTATGCCAAGAAGGCCAGAGGTGCGCGCTTCCTACCCTTTTATACCAGAATGCCCAGAAAATAAAATAAAAGAACACCAAAAACGAAAAACGCAAGTTTAACCCTCTATGTCCCCAGCGGAGTCGCCACTGTAGATACCCCGGGGAACCACGGCTTGGATAGAGCATGTGAATTACCTAGGATGTCTACTTGATTTTAAGTGTCGCCACCCACGTTTTAGAGGAACGCGAGAAAACCTAAGAAAAGCCAATTTTTTATGTACGAAAACCAGAGATTCGGGAAAAGAAGGGTTCGGGGGTTAGGTGACGGAGTGGGAAGTACTTAAACACCTACTCCGCCCCGCTTACGCGGGTCTTGATACTTTTGGTGTTCTAATGTTAAATGTCCTTCAATTTAATGATAAGAGAAATGTGCTAACAATTATAATGAAAAGAAAGGGGAAATTTATAGAGGAAAAATAAAGGAGAATTGTGTTCTTTATTGATTTATACTAAAGATTACATGTCGAATTATTGCTAGATAATTACATTAATAAATGAGAATGTAAATTAAAGTGGAATTAAAATGTTGGGATGTAACCTTGACCAAACTTCAATAGTGAAGTGGTCTTTTGGTTGTATCCCTTTTTATGGAGATTGCATACACATTAGAGATGAAGAAAGTAATTTAAAAGGTTTTTTGTTTAAGAGGTGATAAAGAGAGAATATAAGATAAAACAAGAATTTAGAAGAAGAAGATGGACATTGTACCTTGTGCTTGCAAGAGAAAGGACCAAACTTTGTGTATAATGACTATCTTTGAAAATGGACTTTTGTGTGTTTAGAGTGTTTTTGACTCAAGAATTCTTCCTCCTTTTCCATGATGGAATGAAGAGGTATTTATAGGTGTTAAGGAAGTGTTTTTTATCACAAAGATGGCCCTTCCCCGGATCAAGCCAAGGCATAATGGCCTTGGGGGTTACAAATCAGAAAAGGAGGGAAATTTGGCCAAATCTAAGATTTTGGAAGCGGGAAGCGCGCGCTTCCCACCCCCCCTATGGGAGGAGCACGCCTCCCACAAAGGAGGGCAAAGGCGTTCGCATCCCAGCTTCAGGAAATTCATATTTTAGCCCAAATGTTAACCCCGTTATGCAGTTAAGCCCCAAAACTAACAGAATTAGTCCAAAAACTTAACGAACATCACGAAAGTCAACGAAAATAAATGAAACAAAGACTCAAGGTTGACTTTTCCACATAGTCAAATCCAAGACTTAACGGAGTAAGTCAGGAACTTAACGGAAAGTAACGAAAGTTAACGAAAAGTAACAAAACTTAACAGAAAAGAGGAAGACAAAGAATGTGTATGCAATCGGGACATGAGAGGTCCAAGGCGGGGTGTCTACAGCGGTGAGGATAAATTCGTACTGAGAAACAACTTTGCTTGTTCCAATTCTGAAAAATATCCATTTGCTGACTACTCAATGTTCCATCTTGAACCGGGTTCAGATTCGACCTCTTGGTCTAAAGCAAGGCTTTTTCTGACCTTTCTGTTAAAAGCAGGGCTTTTCTGAAATTTCTCAAGAAAACATGGTTTTCTGAGACTTTTCTGGAGATCTCTCGTACGAGGGAATGATGTCTCGTACGAGACTTTTCTGTTTTTGCGCAGAACAGAGGCATTTCAGGTGCTGGAAATGATTTTCAAATCACTTTTCCTATTCCATTCTCGGGAGCTAGGCGATTTTCTCACTAAAAAATCTCCAATTTCTCCAAGTTTTGGTGATTCCCGACCCTTGCAAATGGCCGGTGCACATCGTTCGCCTAAGGAACACCTCTTGGGTAGACATATGAAGGGTAAAGTGTGGGCGACTGATGATTTGTGCCCGTTCCCGGAGGACCACGTCTCTCACGCCGTTTGGACTAGGCGGGTAAGGATCTCTTCCTTTGAATGAGTTTCCATGTCAATTTCGCTGTTGCATGTCTCAATTTAGTGTTCTAGCGATTCGACTTTTGTCAATTTTCACCTAGAATTACCGCTGCTAGGGTTTATCATGCATGTCTGATCTTTTGATAGAATTTCACCCTTGTTGGTGCTGAAAATCGTTTTAGTATGGTAGTACATGATTTTGACTGTCGTTTCAAGCGATTCTGCAACTTTTCGGGTAAAATGCTTAAATGAGGATTTTACCGATTTTCTGACATTTATCTCTTTTGCCTTTGTTGGTTGCAGTCATTCAGGGTGATCAATAATTGTAGAGGCAGTGTGCGAGCATCGCTGAGAGGTGGGAAACTCTCAATGGCGAGATGAAGGAGGAGATTGAGAACCTCGGATTGAAACCCTTCTTTGACGGCCTTGTCGGTGAGAGGAGGAATGTGCACTTGCTCCAGGCCATCCGGGAGCGCTGGTGGGATAGCACTTACACCATGCATATGCGGTGGAGGGAGGTCACCATGACCCCTACTGACTTCCATGCCATTACCAGACTTGCTATCGTCGGCGAACCGCTTGAGGTAGATGCGGACTTTACTCCTAGCAGGGACGATATGATGCATTTTCTGGGATTTTCTTTGTGTACCCTAGGCAAGGGTGTCCCTATGAAGGCTTTGATGGAGAGGGTGGATACTTATGTCACCCTTAATGCTGGTCAGATGCATCACACCGGTACCCGCATTGCAGCTGTCCGTGGCTTTCTATGGTGGGCCTTTTCTAAGACGCTTTTTGCTAATCATGCATTAACTGCCCTTTTTACTCTGCTTAGCTGCCTGAGGGACATGCAGCATGACACTGATGCTAGCTGGGGTTCTGCTGGTTTGGCCCATTGCTATGTGGCTATGGATGAGAGTTCGCGGGATAGGGCGAACGCTGGCTTGGGCGGCTACAGTCATGCCTGGGAGGTATAATACTCATCTTCTTCTGTATTCCTCCTTTATTTCAGCCCCAGTTTATTTTGATAGCATTCCTCATTTGAGCTATTGTGTATTGACCTCTTTTATGTTTCTCCCATTTTGCAGGCTTGGGGATACGCCATGTTTGGTCTCTTTACTTTCAATCTTCGAGACAATACTGTTATGTTCCCCAATACTCTGAGGTGGCACCGAGATAACAGGGATACCCATGATGAGCATGCCGAGGGGGCTGATATGACGGTGGAGTATGAGGCTATATTTTGACAGGTGGGAGGCCGTCCCAGAGTCCGCTGTTGCCTTCTTCCCATGGCGGAGCTTGGGCATTGACCATGTTTATGGGTTTACCGGTATAAGGTTGTTGATGATTGGCCTTGGCGGTGGATGCTTCTATATAGGAGAGAGAGTCTCTCGCCAGCAAGGTGGTGGCAGACTTGACATCATCGTCCCTCTGGATCCGCCGGCCTATATGCTTAATTCTTATGCCATTGCGGAGGACGATAGAGGGGACCTCATTATTGGTCAGGATGCCTTTGACCTTATATCCTTGGAGGCTGATTACCAGGAATTCCTTCTCGTCTCATGCCCCGACTGATTATAGAGGGTGATCAGGCTCAGGCCTAGGGAGTTATCCACGTCCCTTTTCGTCCAGAGCTTGGACCAGCTTCTTTTACCTACAGCGTGGCTGAGGGAGTGGAGAGTACCGAGGATCTTCCCGCACAGTATGATATGCTGGAGGAACTTGTACCTCCTGCCAACACCACCATGGTATGATCTTTATGACCCTCCTTCTGTCATTTCCATCATTTTACCAATTCATATCTCTGTTTATCATTTATTTGAGGATTTTGATACCTTCATTTGTTTTTTCTCAACAGGTGCCCATTGCTGAGTATAGAGAGGTCGCGGGACGGCTTGCCCAGTTCATGGCCTATGCCAAGAGGATGAAGAGAGAGACAGCAGGGCTTCTCGGACGGTTGGCTCAGCAGACGGCGGAGCTAGCTTCTTACGGGAAGAGGCCTCGGACTGACGGATGATAGTGCGGCGCTGGCAACACGTCTTAGATGGGATTCCCCCATTCTCCCCCCTTTTTTTGTTGATGATGTACTTATTGCCTCGGTGTAGGCAAAGACAATCTCTCTTTTCTTCGGTTTGTACCTATGCAACAATTATTTCCTAACTCTAGCACACAATACATTTGTTAATGTTAGTTTTATTTCTGACTGCGTAAATATATTGACTCACATCCTTTCAATCTGTGACTGTTTCTCCTTTTTCCTCGAGGATTTGGTGTCCAAACTTGTATATAAACATCTAGTCCGTCCTAGAATACCATGCAGCCTTGAATCAGTTCTGGGAACCTTTCTTTTGGAGTAGAACTCTTAACCTTTTGCTCTCAATGGCCCCAAGCAAGTCCGTCCCTTCATCAATAATCGTTGACGAGTTCTCCTTGGACTTAGAGTTAGTGGAACGCTACAAGAATGATTTAGCAACGTTCTTTTGCTCGTTTAAAAAACCTCGCCAAGGGAGATTCGTGGAGATGTTCGGTTTCAAGATTCTTTTCACCTTAAAGAACCTAAAGCCGGAATGGGACCTCTTAAAGGGAGTTGCACGCTTCTGGGATCCATCAACTCACCTCTTCAACTTTTCACTTAATGAGATGGTCCCTACTTTGGAGGAGATGGCGGCTATCTTGGATATGCCTTTGACTGGGGTGATTGCGGTTCCTAATTACGATAAGGTACCAGCAGAGTCTCTTAGGGACTTATTGTGCATTGGCCTTACTGAGGATCAGAGTTATGTTCATAACCGCTATATTGATCTCCACGCTTTGCCTAGGAGATTTAAAGGTCGGGTGACTCGCGGTCACGGTATGGATTCCCAGTGCTGCCTCTTGGCATTGTGCTTATTTTGAAGCGTGCTTTTCTTTAGCAAGTGTGGCATGGCGAACACGGAGCTCTTGGACATCGTTCTGCAAGCTAGAGGACGGGCCTTCAACAGAATCCCTCTTATCTTGGGGGAGACCCTTCATGGTCTTGATGAGTTACACTGAAGTGGCTCTATAACTCGGGGGAGTCCCTTATTGTTGACTATTTGGCTCAGAGAACATTTTAAACTGTTGGACTCTCCGATCGAGTTTTCTCCTTATACTTTCCATAGGTGGAGACTGTTAGTGCAGGGTCTCAGCATTGAGGAGTGGGCTCATCTTTTTGCTAAAGCGGAGACCAATGTTATCACTTGGTGCCCATCCTTTTAGAGGGTGAGGAGGTTTGTAGCTAATACCCTCGGGTACGACAGGGCCGTTCTTCCGGGCTTGAGGGATTCTTCTTTCTACTTTGCTCAGAGGGTAATGCGACAATTCGGTCAATAGCAGGACACTTTCTTATTAGGGGGACGGCCTCGAGATATTTCTTTCATGGACTCGGAGTTCTCTACGAGCTTGGCTCGCACTTGGGGGCAAGGCACCACTATGGATCGTTGGACCAATCTTCGTCATGATGGAGGAAATATCTATTTATCGGACAAATACTTAGATTGGTTTCTCTCGGAACTCCGTCCCAATGTCGAGGGTATTGATGAGATTTTTTTCTTTCTGTTGGGGGACCAATTTGATCCTAGTTTGAATTTGAGGAAGAAGGAAGCTAAGGAGGATCCTTCTAATGTCAGAGAAGATGCCACTCAAGACTTTCTGGAGAGAGTGACTTTTACGAGAAGAGAGCAAACGGACTTCCCGGTAAACTCCAAGCTCTAGATAGGCCTCATGTGTTCGCGATACTGACTCCCTCGGTGTTCAGTCGTCTTGATGTTCCTCCCGGTTTCGAGATACCTTGGTTCAAGAGGAAGAGGGATGACAAGGCGGATCGTGGTCAAGCCCCTACTAAGTTAAGGAAGAAATAGATCCTTAGGAGTATCGAGAGATTGCCAATAGATAGACCAATGTTTAGACTTTTAGTATTTTATTTATTTTCTTTTGCAAGTTGGTATTCATATTAGAAACTTTCTTATTGTTTTCTTGAAATACATTCAATTAATAAGAAGACAAGACTTTGATTTTATTTATTGAATAGACCGGACCAAAATGCTGCCTACGTTCTCCTTTTACATCAATTAAATAAGGAGCTTAGGTCATCGTAGTTCTTGTGTAAGAAAGAGAAAAATATATTTGCTGACTGACATGTCTCGCATGAGACATAGGTGTCTCGCACGAGACTGTCCCCTATTATATATATATATATATATATATATATATTATATATATATATATATTATTTTTTTTAATGCACACCCTGATTTTTGCCTAGACCGCCCTTTCAGGTTTTCAATCTAGCGGGCCTCTTTTCTAGTGCTTTCTGCTCTAATTTTTGCCTAGGCCGCCCTTGCGGGTTTTCAACCTAGCGAGCTTTCCTCTTTTCTTTGGAATAGGGGTCGGACTTATGAGTAGTACTTCTTCAGCTTGTCCATGTTGACGGGCTTTGGCAGTTGATCTCCATCTTGGTCTGCGAGTTGTACCGCTCCTCCGGAGAATATCTTCTTGACTATGTAGGGGCTTATCCATCTTGGTCCCCATTTTCCCATAGGATTGAATGGTCCAGGACGATGTTCACATAGGACAAGGTCCCCTTCTTTGATGTTTCTGGACTTGACTTTCTTATTGAATGCTCGGGCCATTCTCCATTGGTACGCTTGGATATGCTCGGCGGCTCGAAGTTATCGTTCATCTAGCAGGGCTAGTTGTTCATAACGGCTGTCTAACCATGCGACTTTGCTCACTTGGTTTTCTAGGAGAACCCTTAGTGATGGTACTTCTAATTCAATTGGTAGCACTGCTTCCATCCCATAGGCTAGGGCGTATGGAGTTTCACCGGTAGCGGTACGAATTGAAGTTCGGTACCCCCACAGTGCAAAGTGTAGCTTGTCGGGCCAATCTCTGCCAGTCTTAGCTATTTTCCTAATGATGGTCTCAATGGTCTTGTTAGCAGCTTCGACTGCTCCATTGGTCTGTGGTCAGTACGGTGATGACTGATGTCTCTCTATTTTGTACTCTGCAAGTAGTTGGTCACATTCATTCTCAAAGTGCGTGCCATTATCAGATATCATCTCATGAGGTACCCCATATCGGCATATGATGTTGGTCTTAATGAACTCAGCCACCTTTCTGGCATTCAAGACTTTGTAGGATTGAGCCTCGATCCATTTGGTGAAGTAATCAACGATGACTAATACGAATGAATGCCCATTATGACCTGTCGGCGAAACTTTACCAATGACGTCTATTCCCCATGTAGAAAATGGCCAAGGGGATGTCATGGGGTATAACACGGATGGTGGTGTGTGTTGTAAGTTGGCATGTATCTGGAACTTGTGGCATTTCTTAACCATGTTGGTGCAGTCCGCTTCCATTATAGCCCAATAGTATCCTAGTCGGATGATTTTCTTTGCTATCATATTGCCATTCATGTGGGTTCCACAGACTTCTTGATGGACTTGGTCCATGATTTCTACGGCTTCGTGCTCATCGGCACAGAGTAGACACTACTCGTGGTGCTTCTTATAGAGGCGATCACCTATGATAACAAATTGGGCGGCAAGCCATTTGAGGGCTATCTTCGCTTTAGGTGACGTGTCTGATGGAAATGTTCCGTCTAGGAGGAAACGCCATACATAATAATACCAAGGTTTGTTGTCCAAGGTATTCACAGAGTTACACTCTTCTTTGCAGTCTATGATTGAGTAATAAGCAGGAGTCGTTCGCCTCGCGACTCTGAAGGTTTTAACCTCAATCCATTCGGGAATTTCAACAAGCGATGCTAGCATGGCTAGTGAGTCTGCTAAGCGGTTCTTATCTCTAGGAAGATAGTAGAAAGTGACCTCTCTGAACTGTTTGACCAAGTCTTGGAGATGGTCGTTATATTTCTGGAGTGTAGGATCTTGTACCTTCCACTTCTTGAGTGATTGATAGATTATAAGTTGTGAATCTCCGTACACCTCTAGTTCGGTCACATTTCTTTCTAAGGCTGCTTCAAGCCCCGCTTTGCAAGCTTCGTACTCGGCAATATTGTTAGTGGCCTCAAAGTCAAGGCGGATTGCAAGTAGAGTGTAAAAATCTGAGGGATCTACTAGTAACATGTTGTTAGTACCCGATCTGAAAATGAGTTTATTAGGGATTTCCCAAATACACAAGGACTTTATAGGAATTACAAACCTTGCAAAGACTTGTCCCGGATTCCCAAAATATACCTCATTGTTCTAGAACATCTTAAAGATGGCCAAAATAGGGTTTCCATAAAACATGCAAAACCCTAGCTTAATAATTAAGTCAGCCAGGAATGATGGCCACGCGGCCACATTCTCCCAAGCTCCAACCTTGGCCACGCGGCCAACATCGCCGCCGCCCTCCATCTTGGCCACGCGGCCACATCCGCTCCGGATGATCCTGACCGTCAGATCTCTCCATCAGTTTCCTATTTAAAGACCTCCCTTGCCTCATAATTGGGGAGATCCGAATTTGAGAGTTCTTAAACACAATTTTCTCTCTAATTAGCATTCAAATCTCCAAGAAGATCAAGGTTTATTTCTTGCCAACATAGGTAAGTTTTCTAACTTATTTCTTCACGTTCTTGCATTATTTCTAATGTAGATCATTAATATTCATGTTCTTGCATGTTTATTCATAGTTTCTTCATATGCTTCGCATGTTCATTCATATGTTCATATATGTTCTTCATATGTTCATCGTGTTCATAGATTGAAACCTTATTTATGCTATATTTAGGGTTGCGATCTTCATGTTTGCATCTTATTTCATACCCGATGATGATCTAGGGTTCATCGACCCAAGGATGATCTAGGAACTACTTCTAAACCCTAATCTTTAGGTAATTCCCCCCTCATTATGCATAATCCCGATTCTTCTGCCTATTCTAAATTCTTCTCGAACTACGCTGACCTGAGCTTCTCACATTGAGAGGAACGTAGGCAATCTTCGGATCCGGTCTCAATCACTAACACACTACATACACCGCATCATGATAGAAAGACCGATCAATTCGGGCAATAGGAGTGATAACGTGAATATTCTTCTCTTGTTGTAATTTGACTCCCGAACCCATTAAACATGCTTTTTCTCAAAGTTTTGGCTATAATTAAAACGGCGTGGCGACTCTCATAATTTTAATGTTACTATAAATATTTCCAAATTCAAACACACGTATTCACAGTGGCGACTCTGCTGGGGACTGCTTTGAAACTTTTTCAAACTTAGTGGGTCTAACTTTCGTCACATCATGATGCTTGCCATGTTTACACATGCACACACTTGCCATGTTTATACATGCACACACCTGCATGTTTACACATGCACACACCTGCCATGTTTACACATGCACACTTGCCATGTTTACACATGCACACACTTGCCATGTTTACACATGCACACACCTGCCATGTTTACACATGCACCTCACACACACTTGCCATGTTTACACATGCACCTCACACACCTGCCATGTTTACACATGCACACACTTGCCATGTTTATACATGCACCTTACATACTTTCCATGTTTACACATGCACCCGTGCACCCCGCAATGTTAATACTTGTACTTTGTTGATACTTGTACTTTGTTGATACTTGTACTTTGTATATACCTTGTATCCTTGTACCTTTATTATTTTCGCCTTAGTATTAGGGTCAAACAAAACTCTGCTATGCTCCCTTGTACATTATTCTCTCTCTCTCTCTCTCTCTCTCTCTCTCTCTCTCATGCATTGCATTTGCATCATCCTAACATTAAAAACTTCTCTCTTTTCTCCCTAAAAAAAGAATTAGTTTTTACCACACACTACCACTAGTCCGTGTCAGCACTGCACAGATCCCCATTACCCGGAGTATTCGATGTGCAGGAATTTGTGCGCTACTGCCGCCCTCTTTTCGAGTCACTCGTCTACTCCACTCACCGTGTACGTTCCGCGAACGGTGGGAACCTTTTACCTTACCCGTGTCAACCCACACATAGAGATTAGGACACTTCTTGGACCAACCATTTAGGATGTAAATAAATGCAAAACTTTTCGTTAAATAAAATGTGCATTGCATCTAGGCGACCTCTAAGGTCCATCGCTCACCCCTTGGGCCATCTACCAAAATTCCTCATCTTGGCCTATCTAGGTTACCTACCCATCATTGCGATCCATTTGGGTCTACCCTTCATCTCGACCCGCTTTAGTCAAAATCCCACCATCCTTTGGCCTCTTAGGACAACTTGATCTACCTTTGACCTCCTAGGTCAACCTTCGACCGCCTAGGTCAACCTTCCCAACCTTTGACCTCCTAGGTCAACCGCATCCACCTTTGACATCTTAGGTTAACCCTTGACCGCCTAGGTCAACCTCATCCGCCTTTGACCTCTTAGGTCAACCCTTGACCTCCTAGGACAACCTTATCACATTTAACCCCTAGGTAAACTTTATCATCTTTGACCTCTTAGGTCTACCCTTGACCCCCTAGGTCAACCTCATCCGCCTTCGACCTCTTAGGTCAACCTTTGACCTCCTAGGTCAACTTAATCATCTTTGACCTCTTAGGTCAACCTTTGACCCCCTAGGTCAACCTCATCCTCCTAGGTCAACCTTATCACCTTTGACCTCTTAGGTCAACTTTTGACCCCCTCGGTCAACATTATCACCCGTTGACCTCTTAAGTCAACCTTTGACCTCCTAGGTCAACCCAATCACCTTCGACCTCTTAGGTCAACCTTTGACCCCCTCGGTCAACATTATCACCCGTTGACCTCTTAGGTCAACCTTTGACCTCCTAGGTAAACCCAATCACCTTTGACCTCTTAGGTCAAACTTGGACTCCTAGGTCAACCTTATCCGTTTTCGACCTCTTAGGTCAATCTTTGATTTCATAGGTGAACCCAATTACCTTTGGTCCTAACCCGTCAAGGTCAACCCGTGACCCGCTTAGGTCGACTTACCTATCTTGGATCCATCTAGGTCAATCTCCAACCTTCCTTAGTCCACCAACTCAAATAGGTCAACCTTAAACCCGCTTAGGTCAAACCATGTCTATCCCGCTTAGATCATCCCATAGGCGAACCGCTACAACCCGCTATCTTGATCCATTCACCATATAGGTCAATCCAACCATTTCTCAATTAGGTTGACCTATCCTACACCCATCTAGGTCAACCCACCATTATTGTCGCATTCTAGCTTGAACCACTTCTTGTCTCAAACCTTAGGTCAAACCTTAGGTCAAATTTAGGTCAAACCTTAGGTCAAACCATACCCGACTTAATCAAAACCAACTCCTATAGGTCTTCCTCACCCATGCTTGACCAAGGACCGAGTCATCTCCCTCTTTTTGACCCCTATGGTCATCTCTCACCTCTTTTTAAAAGTCTAACTTGACTCGAACTACGGCGACCTGAGACTCTTATTGTGTGGGACCTCTCCCTCATGGTAAGGGGAACGTAGGCAATTCTGCCCGGTTAAACTTTCAATTTTTTACCAAAATGCTTTTCAAAAATGTGGAGACCGACTCTTTTCCAAAAAATGATTTTATAACGATGCCTTATCATTAAATACGAATCTAATTTAATTCAACTAAGAGGCTTAATTCTTTCATGACTAGAGTTCTGCATCATGTCGGCTGCAAGGAACATCGAAGTTGCAACTGAAGCTGCTACCCAAGATCCCGAGACAATCCTCTACACCGGTACTGCTCTCAGTAAGCAAGCATCCCACTTCAAAGCCATCCTCGATGAACAAGAAATCCACTTTAAGGCCATTCTCAACGAGCAAGAAACACACTTTCAGAAGGAGATGCATAAGACCCTAAGAAATATCGAGAGGCGCCATTTGTCTGACATTCGTGGCGTGTATGATTACCTCAGCCGAGTTCTCCCTCTTGCTCAATGTCAACACCCGTATGCTCCTCAAATGTACGGGCCGCCACAGACTTTCCCCGTTGGGATGCCTCCTATGACTACTCATCAACAAGGGGTACCGGTACCTAAATCACCCTCAAAGACAGTTCGTGAAAGGAAGGACAAGCGCGAGTACAATGACTTGGGTATGCCGTTAGCCAAACTCTTCAAAAGTCTAGTTCAAGCCGGCAAATTGTCTCCTTTGTTCAACTATGAACCAAGTAGTGTGAAGCAAGGCTTGGATCCCTCCAAACACTGCCAATACCACCAGTACATTGGGCATGACACCGAAGATTGCCTCCAATTGAGGAGAAAGATTCAAAGCCTCATTAACAGCGGAGCCATCACCCGCCGACGGAATACATGGGCATGGGCAAAAGAGGAAATTGGGGCTACCTCCTTTAAATAAAAGAAAAGAAAAGGGCCATTCAGTCTTTGTAGGTTCTAGAGTGTCCTTAGTCAAAAGTCCACCTTGGACGATTTTTGTTTCTTTAAGTAAAAGTCCACCCCGGACTAGTCAGTTTAAATCTTTTAGTTTCAATAAAAGGGTCTTTATTTCTTTTCTTTTCTCTCTAGACTTGAGACATAAGCTTGCATATATCAATTTCATGAAAATTGTCTTATTCACCATTTTCGCTTGATTGCTATATCTTTATATGATGAATTAATCTTAATCTTACTCATTAATGACGACTCATTAAAAGGTAAATGGACCCACAAACCATTCACATAACTAAGTAAACGATTAATCTCAAAATAACAAATGATTCGATCAATTGCGATGAACGAATCACTTTCTCTTCTCTCTACATTATACCCCCATACACTCTCTCTATACACTCACCCCTTGTACACACTTCATGTACACTCTCTATATACACCTTCTCCCATGCACTATCCTCATACGCCTCTCATCCCACCATTAGACCCCTTTTTATAAGGTCGTGACAAAGAAATGGACTGCGGTTGCTCATCATCAAATAGACATCCATGCTGTCACAATTTAAAGGGTGGGTTTGTTCCCTTCATGAGTACTACATGCCGTTACACTGGGGCTGTCCGTATTCCATCGCAAATGTAAGAAAAGTGCACGAAGTCATTCATGCCATTAATTGGTGCACGTGATAATCCAATGGAGCTCTACCGGTGAAAATCAAGGGGCTAGGATGCCCGCCGCCAGCAAAAGGCTGCTTGAACTATAAGGAAGCTACCTCGCAATCGAGAGAGGCGAAAGCAAACTAGGGGCTTGTCTTGCCCAATGTTTCATGAACAAATATAAAAAAAAAAAAAAAAAAAAATATATATATGGCTCGCTAGGTTGAAACCCAAAAGGGCGACCTAGGCAAAAGTTAGAGCATTGCACAAAAAGAAGCCCGCTAGGTTGAAAACCCGAAAGGGCGGCCTAGGCAAAAAAATGGGTGTGCACAAAAAGATAGAATAAAAAAAAATAAAGAAAAATAGAAGGGGCTATCACCATAGAAAAGTAAAAGTCCCATTTTATTTTCACTTCAAATGTTCTATTTTTCTTTCTTTCCCTACAAAGAAGATTAACGCGGTATCAGCAGCCATGACAACTACAATGGAGCAATCCACCGCAATGAGCTGCAATGAAGCAATCCAAAGCAACAAGCTACAACGGAGCAACCTATCGCGACAAATGAACCTCATACTCAAACCCAACTCCATCATCAGCCAGGATATCCCCGAACTACGCGGACCTGAGCTCCTCACCTTGAGGAGAACGTAGGCAACCTTAGGGTCCGGTCCAAAATATACACAACCCACCTCGTAGCCAATTTTCCTTCTCTTCTCTCTTGCCTCATATTTCTACTCCTGACTTCTTCACTCACAATTGAGCAAAACATTTATTAATTTGAGGCTACTTGTTTAACAATTAACCATAACTCATTAACTAATCAACGAGGTCCATTCTCGAGTAATCAAATGAGAATCTTGAATAAAACAATTTTCAAATGTCTCGACAAGTCTTCTGTTCTACAATCTAGGAAAGAGCTAAACACTTACTTTCTGTCAAGCAGGGGCTTCCTTCCTTTTATATACACTCAATTGTCCAAAGAGTCAAAATGCGAGTACTATCTCTCTCTCCCTCTCACTATCACCAAAATGCCCCCGCATGTTTAAACAATTATTTTTCCTTTTTTGAGTCGACTGAATGATTTTCAAAAAAAAAAAAAAAAAAAAAAAAAAAAAGATGACGCAAAAGAGATGCCCACTAGATTGAAAACCCGAAAGGGCGGTCTAGGCAGAAAAAAGGGTGCGTCTTAAAGTAGGTAGGATACCCCGCTCTACGCCCTTATCGAACTGGGGCTTCCCCAACAGAATGGGTCGACTATAGGGTTTTCTCAGAGAATATTGAAGCTTCGATAAGAACATACTTAGAAGAAGGGCATCCCTCATCATCAAGCTCGACGTAGAATTTCTCAAAGGAGGAAGGGTACCCGCTCACCAAATTAGAGAATCCCCGACAGAATGGGTCGACTATGCGCTTTCTCGGAGAACACCGGAGCTTCGACAAGGAAGGACATCCCTCATCGCCGAGCTCGGCACATGACGAACACTTTGAATTTGTTAGAATCATAACTAATTATAAGGCATCTTTATAAAATCATAACACTTTCAAAAGTATTCTCTTCCCTGACACTTTGTTTATAAACCCGCACTCTCGGTCTCCACAAAATTGTAAAAACATCCTCGATCCATCTGAGACCCATCTCCGTGATTCTTGAGTTGACTTGGTCCTTTACCCTATCTCCCACACTTTAGGAGATCCCTAGGCCTAAACCCTCAACTCTCTAGGTCCCAAACTTACCTGATCCAAAACCTCGAGCCTACCCGATCAGTCTTACCTAGGCACCTTAGGTCCCGAGCCTACCCGATCAGTCTTACCTAAGTTACACCATAACTCTTTAGGTCCCGAACCTACCCGGTCAGTCTTACTTAGGTTACACCATATCCCCTTAACACCTTAGATTCCGAGCCTACCCGGTCAGTCTCACCTAGGTTACACCATAACTCCTTACGTCCTGAACCTACCCGGTGAGTCTTACCTAGGTTACACCATATCCCCTTGAGCCTCCACAAGTTTGTAGCATGATTCCTTAGGCCTCAAACCGGTTCTATCCAAAACCTCAAGCCTTAAACCAGCCTACCGAATCCAAATTCTTAGAATTACCCATTAGGTCCCGAACCTACCAGTCTCGAGTCTACCTGATCTCTTAGATCCCAAACCTACCACAATATATTCATCCATACCATGTCTAAAACCATGTCTCTCTTATCCTCTTAGGTCCAACCTCTTAGGTCTACATAGTCTAACCTGTGGAGCAATCCCTGAGATCCCAAGACCATTCGAGTCTACCAAACACCTACCTTTTAGGTCTCTAGAATATCTGATCCATACCTTAGGCCTCAACCCCTAAACCTTTAGGTCACAAGACTTTCTACCCTTTAGGTCTCTCACCTTACATCTCCACCCTTTGGACTCTTTAATTCCCAAGCCTACTTGGTCCGACTAAAAGCGACACATCTACGTCTCCCGAATCCCGTCATGTCCAAGCCATGACCCTACCACTCTTAAACCTACCAAGTACAAACCTAGTGTCACCCATTAGCCGCGAGAGACTACCTAGCCTGACCTTCACCCCTTAGGTCTCCAACCTACTTAATCCAAGTCGAGTCCAAACCTCGAACCTACGCGATCCTCTCCTCAAACTCCACGGATCTCAAACATCGCTCCCCCAACGAGCCTAACCCTCGAACCTGCTCAAGCACATAGGATCTCCTGCGTACCGCGCCATGCCATAGACCCGTCTGGTCAGAACTCGTGCGCTTAACACCTTTGGGGTCCCATCCCTAGCCTACCTTCACAATCGCCGAACGAGCTTGGTCACGCGCAATGACCTCTAAGGCAAACTTAGGTCCTAAGCATACCCAATCCAACTTAGGCACCTATTGTACTCGAGCAAAGTCTTGGACACTCAATCCCTTTACCTAAAGCGCCAACATGGTCACATATACAGACCCATTTCTCGCACATAGCTCACACCTAGCACACCTTAGAGCCCAAACCCGACATGCGTATTAGGTACTAGGATCATCCAATCCCAATCCATTGCTCCTTGGCCGACCTCAAGCCTGCTTGGTCCTAATCCATAACGCGGTTTCTCTAGGACAAAAGACTTACCCGCTTGAAAGCCTTATGTCCCAACGCTACCCTGCCTAGCCTTCGATCTCTTAGATCTCACGCCTACCATTCCATTAGGCCCCGGTCTCCTTAACACATGTATGAGTCTTACCCTAGCTAAACCTTAGAACTTTAGCCTAGGTCTAATCTATCGAGCCTATCCAGCCATGAGGTATCAAGCTCATTTTCCCCAAACCGCAACACTCTTAGACCTCAAACTTGCTCGGTCTAAACCAAGACAAACCTTCAAATGCTTTCGGTCTCCAAACCCTAGCCTTAAACCTAGGTAAACACATTCTCTAAACCCTAGCCTCAAGCCTAGGTAGTCATATCATTCTCTCTGAACCCTAGCCTCAAGCCTAGGTAATTACATCCTTCCTAAACCCTAGCCCCGAGCCTAGGTAGTTACATCCCTTCCAAACCCTAGCTTAGAGCCTAGGTATTTACACCCTTCCTAAACCCTAGCTTTGATCCTAGGTAGTCACGTATACTCTCTAAACCCTAGCCTCAAGCCTAGGTAGTCATATCATTCTCTGAACCCTAGCCTCAAGCCTAGGTAACTACATCCTTTCAAACCCTAGCCTAAAGCCTAGGAAGTTACATCCTTCTTAAACCCTAGCCTTGATCCTAGGTAGCTACACCCTTCCTAAACCCTAGCCTTGATCCTAGGTAGTCACATATCCTCTTTAAACCCTAGCCTTAAGCCTAAGAAACCACAACATCCCCTTTAACCCTAGCCCAAGTTCTAGGGAATTTCCAAAGCCCCGTATGCAACATCATTTCCAAATTCCCGAAACCCTAGTCTCGAAACCTAGGAAATTTACAATCTCAATTCTCCGTTTTATTGAACCCTAGTCCAAAACCTAGGATATAATGCCCTGTACAAAACTCAATCAACCCTAGCCTCAAGCCTAGGAAGCCGCATTCGCTCTAAACCCTAGACTCGAGCCTAGGTAGTCGCATTCGCTCCAAACCCTAGCCTCAAGCCTAGGTAGTCGCACTCTTTCTAAACCCTAGCCTCGAGCCTAGGTAGTCGCACTCTTTCTAAACCCTAGCCTCGAGCCTAAGTAGTCGCATTCGCTCTAAACCCTAGCCTCAGGCCTAGGTAGTCGCACTCTTTCTAAAACCCTAGCCTCAAGCCTAGGTAGAAATTATCCTCTTTAAACTCTATCATCAAGCCTAGGATTCAACATTCCCTTCAAACCCCAGTCCTAGACCTAGGAAACTCCTTCACCTTAGTCTCAAAACGTAGGAAGTTTACAGTCCTTAGCCTTAAAACCTAGCCTAAAGCCTAGGTTACCATGAACATTTCCAAGCCATAGTCACCAATCCCGGAAAATGGTGAACCCTAACATCAAGCTTAGTGGACCTTCCAGAAAAGCAATCCCTCTTCCCGACGGTCCATCCCTCTTCCCGACGGTCCATGTTCTCAAGCCTAGGAAGTCACAACCCTTTCAACTCCCAGCCTTAGGTCTAAAGCCAACGCCTTTGCAACCTCTGAACCTACCACAACTCCAAGCCCTAGCCTCGAAGCCTAGGATATTTCTAAACCCTAGTCCCAAACCTAGGAGAGTCATGGTCCTTAAACACCAGTTTCCAAACTCTTGTTCGAAACCCTAACATCTAGGAAGTTCCCAAACCTCAACCTCTCCAAACTCTAGCCTAGGAATCTGTATTCTCTCCAAACCCTGGTCTCAAGCCTAGGAAGCACCATCCTCTTTAACCCTAGCCCAAGTTCTAGGGAATTTCCAAAGCCCGGTGTGCAACATCCTTTCCAAATTCCCAAAACCCTAGTCTCGAAACCTAGGAAATTTATAATCTCAATCCCCCGCTAGTCTTATGCCTAGGATACAATAGCCTTTCCATATTCTCTCCGAACCCTAGCCTCGAGCCTAGGTAGTCGCATTCTCTCCAAACCCTAGCCCGTAAGCCTAGGAAACCCACATTATATCTAAGACACAATCTCAAGTCTAAACAACCATAACATCTTTTGCATCCTTATCTCAAGGCTAAGAGGCTACCCATCCCCTTTCCTTAAAAGCCTTAGGTCCTACCCTAAGCAACCAAGCAAAATGTCCCTTACCTAATACCTTCATCTTAATGGTTCGTAGCCTCATATTATGTATTCCTCCTAATTTAGGGTAAGCGGATCCCAAACATTACGCTTTCCGTGGTCGTCCTTTGCTCACCAAAGAGTCCTTTACCTTGGCGACTCCCCGAGAGTCCATCACCTTTGCGACTCCCCAAGAGTCCATCACTTCTGCGATTCCCTGAGAGTCTATCACCTTCATGACTCCTTGAGAGTTCATACCGTTTGCAACTTAATAACGATCCATCATCTTTGCCTCCGCATGTAAAATCCCATTTTTACCCTTAACCTGTTTCATCCATTGTAGGTAAACGCTATTTTGACTGATATTCGTTACCTTTGGGTACGGAAAACCCCTTAAAATTTCCATTGTTCACCGAATATTTGCTTAGGATTCGTATAGTTGTAGAGACTTCGGCGCCTCTATGACATACACATCCTAGATCGATCGCGATTGGCAGAAGCCTCGGCGTTTCTGTTTGCGAGAGATCCAGCATCTATTATTTTAGCATTTCCTAATATTTAGGATTCGTATGGTTGTAGAGACTTCGACGCCTCTATGACATACACATCCTAGATCGATCGAGATTGGCAGAAGCCTCGGCGTTTCTGTTTGCGAGAGATCCAGCATCTATTATTTTAGCATTTCCTAATATTTGCTTAGGATTCGTATGGTTATAGAGACTTCGGCGCATCTATGACATACGCATCCTAGATCGATCGTGATTGGCAGAAGCCTCGGCGTTTCTGTTTGCGAGAGATCCAGCATCTATTATTTTAGCATTTCCTAATATTTGCTTAGGATTCGTATGGTTTTAGAGACTTCGGCACCTCTATGACATACGCATCCTAGATCGATCGCGATTGGTAGAAGCCTCAGCGTTTCTGTTTGCGAGAGATCCAGCATCTATTATTTTAGCATTTCCTAATATTTGCTTAGGATTTGTATGGTTGTAGAGACTTCGGCGCCTCTATGACATACGCATCCTAGATCGATCGCGATTGGCAGAAGCCTCGGCGTTTCTGTTTGCGAGAGATCCAGCATCTATTATTTTAGCGCGGTCGGCAGAAACCCGGGCGTTTCTGCTTGCGTTTAAAATTTCCTAATATTTGCTTAGGATTTGTACGGTTGCAGAGACTTCGGCGCCTCTATGACATACGCATCCTAGATCGATCGTGATTGGCAGAAGCCCGGGCGTTTCTGTTTGCGAGAGATCCAACATCTATTATTTTAGCGCCATTGGCAGGAACCCGGGTGGTCATGATTTCGTTTACCCCAGCGCTTATTATTCCATCTTGATATTATTTAGACGACGTAGTCTTTATTGTCCCATTTTCCCTCTTACCTCATTTCCCCAAATGACTTCATTGCTTACGAATGTTCGTTCTTCATACAAGATAGTATCCATAGGATTGTTATCCCCAGCAGGAGTCCGATGTCTCGTTTCCCTAACGAATGTTTGGTCTTCATACAGGATAGTGTACGTAGGTTTGTTATCCCTAGCAGAAGTCCGATGTCTCATTTATTTCCCCAACATCTCTGAACTACGACCGGCTTGATTCCTCTGAGGATACGTAGGAAACCTGAAAAGGTTCAGCCACCCGACTAACGCGGTCATCTATCATCCCCAACAGGTGCATTTTCCCCAGCAGAAGACGTGGCTCCCCATCAGAGGACAGTCATTCCCAATTTCCCATCAGATTTGAACTACGTTTGGCTTGATTCCCCCGCGGATACGTAGGTCGCCTGCCAAGGTTCAGCCGTTCCCTTACCTTTCCTCTGTTTTGAAACTCATGTTTCAGAACGGTTCCTATTTTTATCGTCGACCCTCCATTGCCTTGCAAGAAGCGTCGCCGAGGGGCTACTGTTAGTACCCGATCTGAAAATGAGTTTATTAGGGATTTCCCAAATACACAAGGACTTTATAGGAATTACAAACCTTGCAAAGACTTGTCCCGGATTCCCAATATATACCTCATTGTTCTAGAACATCTTAAAGATGGCCAAAATAGGGTTTCCATAAAACATGCAAAACCCTAGCTTAATAATTAAGTCAGCCAGGAATGATGGCCACGCGGCCACATTCTCCCAAGCTCCAACCTTGGCCACGCGGCCAACATCGCCGCCGCCCTCCATCTTGGCCACGCGGCCACATCCGCTCCGGATGATCCTGACCGTCAGATCTCTCCATCAGTTTCCTATTTAAAGACCTCCCTTGCCTCATAATTGGGGAGATCCGAATTTGAGAGTTCTTAAACACAATTTTCTCTCTAATTAGCATTCAAACCTCCAAGAAGATCAAGGTTTATTTCTTGCCAACATAGGTAAGTTTTCTAACTTATTTCTTCACGTTCTTGCATTATTTCTAATGTAGATCTTTAATATTCATGTTCTTGCATGTTTATTCATAGTTTCTTCATATGCTTCGCATGTTCATTCATATGTTCATATATGTTCTTCATATGTTCATCGTGTTCATAGATTGAAACCTTATTTATGCTATATTTAGGGTTGCGATCTTCATGTTTGCATCTTATTTCATACCCGATGATGATCTAGGGTTCATCGACCCAAGGATGATCTAGGAACTACTTCTAAACCCTAATCTTTAGGTAATTCCCCCCTCATTATGCATAATCCCGATTCTTCTGCCTATTCTAAATGCTTCTCGAACTACGCTGACCTGAGCTTCTCACATTGAGAGGAACGTAGGCAATCTTCGGATCCGGTCTCAATCACTAACACACTACATATACCGCATCATGATAGAAAGACCGATCAATTCGGGCAATAGGAGTGATAACGTGAATATTCTTCTCTTGTTGTAATTTGACTCCCGAACCCATTAAACATGCTTTTTCTCAAAGTTTTGGCTATAAATAAAACGGCGTGGCGACTCTCATAATTTTAATGTTACTATGAATATTCCCAAATTCAAACACACGTATTCACACATGCCAATGCCATATCCCCGTTTATTGGCAGCTCCATCGAAAAATAATTGCCACTTATTTTCTGCTATTGACATGATGTCCTCATCAGGGAATCGCTGGTCTTCCCCCTTCGCTTCATCACATAGAAATTTGGCTAAGTGATCCACGAAGACTCTCCCTCTCACGGATTTCTGTGTGATGTAAGTGATATCGTACCCCGCGAGCATGAAGTACCATTTGGCTATCCTAGAGGAGACATGCGACTTCACGAAGATATATTTCATTGGGTCCATTCTGGCGATTATTGTACAGGAAACGCCTCCATGTACGGCTTTAGTCTCTCAGCTACCCATACTAGTGCAGCACACGACTTCTCTAATGCAGAGTAATTCAGTTCAGCCCCTTGGAAGCGACGGCTGACAAAGTACACAGCGTTCTCTTTCTTCGAATCGGGTCGCTCTTGTGCTAGCATAGCCCCTAATGCAGTGTCATTGACTGTGAGGTACAAGGTCAATGGTTTCTCCCTATGCGGTGGAACCAATACGGGCGGATTCACTAAGTACTCCTTGACCTTATCAAAATCTTCTTGGCATTCTTCTTGAGGATCTTAAAAATGGGCTCGCACATCGTCGTGAGTTGATTAACGAAACGACTAATGTACTGAAGGCGACACATAAATCCCTTGACTTATTTTTGCATCTTAGGTGGAGGCATGTCAATGATGGCTTTGATCTTAGCGGGATCTACTTCTATACCACGCTCAGTGACCATGTACCCAAGGACCTTTCCTTTCACTATCCCAAATGTGCACTTGGCCGGATTAAGTCTCATCTTATGGTGTCTCAACCACTCAAAGAACTTTCTGAGGTCGACAAAGTGTTTCCTATCGGAGCCTTTAGAGTATATGATCATATCGTCAACGTACACCTCCATTTCTTTATGTATCATGTCATGGAACAATGCAGTTACGGCTCTCTGATAAGTGGCTCCGGCATTCTTGAGTCCGAATGGCATGACCGTATAACAGAACATCCCCCAAGGTGTGGTAATCGCTGTTTTGTGTTGGTCCTCCTCGGCCATGAGGATCTGATTGTAACCGGCGAATCCATCTACGAATGAACGAACTTCGTACTTCGCGGTATTGTCGACGAGCATGTCTATGTTTGGAAGAGGAAAATCATCTTTCGGAGATGCTCTGTTGAGATCACGGAATCAACACAGACTCGGACTTTTCCATTTCCTTTGGAAACTTGTACAGTATTAGCCAACCAGGTTGGATACTCTATTACTTTGATGAACCCAACACTCAGGAGTTTCTCTAACTCTTGTTTGACTTGTACTGACCAATCTGGCTTAATTCTGCGGAGTTTCTGCTTGACTGGCCTCGAATCAGGAAGCAATGGTATCTTGTGCTCAACGATCGAATTGGCTAGCCCGGCATATCTTTGTACGACCAAGCAAACACATCCACAAATTCTCGGAGAAGCGCTATCAGGGCTTGTCGGTCTTCCCCTTTGAAGAAACTTCCAATCTTGGTCTCTTTCGGATCATCGTCCGTCCCCAGATTAACTGTTTGCATTTCTTCGGCATCAATAGGACCATTTCCGCCACGAAGACCTACTTGCTTATTAATTTCTTTTAAGATTTGTTCGTTTTCTTGATCTATCTCGTCATATGACTCATTATTATCTAATTCGTTAGAGTTATTAGTTAATTCATCATTTAGGACGCTAGCAATCTCGCGATACTCAGAAAGATCTATTTTTTCATTAAGAAAGTAGGGGAATACACGTTCCGCGATGGCATCCAAGTCCTCTTGGGTAAGCTCATTGGTAGCGGTATCTGACTCTAAGGTAAGAGTTACAAAGTCCCACTCACTGAATGCCTTGGCCTTGGTACCCCCTAATTCTCGAGGTGGCCACGAGAATTGCATCGGTTCTATTTCGAGTGAGTGCGGATCACAGTCACTGAATATTTCAAAGCCCGGTTGGCTCTTCCCCCTATGGTCAATCCATGGTTCAGAGAACATGAAGTAATGGAAGTTTTCCCCCTCGCGCACAAAGTTGTTATTTTTCATACTAAGTACTTGATCATGAGGCAACATGCAACAGAAAGAAATTTCATTATTAGACTTTGGAGTACTCTCGCCCACATTTGGAACTAGGCGAGTAGTCTCCTCTTCCTTACTAGCTATCTCTATTACATTGATCCCTCCTCCCGTAGTTGGGAGAGGGTTTGTCACTACATTAGGAGCCCCTAGCTGCTTAGAATCTATGAGATCTTGGATCACATCTTTGAGGTGGTTGCAAGTATTGGTGTCATGACCACTGAACTGGTGGAATTTGCAGTAGAGATGATGGGAATGATTCAGGGGGAGTTCCCTTGGAGTACAAGGAGGCTTTCTTGGTGCTACTTTGCCGGCATTCATGAGTATGTTAAACATTTGACTTTTGGTGACACCTTCCAGCCTAATAGTCAGATTGCAGATTTTAATCCTATTGGTCGGATGGAATTCAATCCAATTTAAGAGGTTACTACTCTAGTTCATCCTGGAACAGTGGATTCTGTCACCCTAGAATATGAGCCCCTTGTTTTTCACCTGTATTGCACTCTCCCAAATGGATAATTCGGGCAAAGGTCCCATATTCTCATCGGGATCCACCATTCAATTAACCAAACCTAAGTGACCCGTAGTTGTTTTGCACTTTGTTAAACAACTCATTAATGCAATCAAACCTTGTGAATTTTAAGGGACAACCGAAAGGGACATGTTGAACGGTGCGGTCAAAACTAAGCCAAAATGGCATCCACAATCCCGCACAGAATAGTGAAAGTAGGAAAACACAAACTCGGATTTCCGTAGAGAGGCTCTCCATTCTTTCAAAATCATTTGTTCAACATTTTACCGAAGGGACATTCGTCATATTCACAAGGGAGGATTATAGATTGTAAAGATGCGTTATCTTGGGAAAAGATTAAAACAACCCTAAGAATCAAACCGACCGGTCTCGATGAGTGTCTTATTAACTAGTATGTGTAGATACCCCGGGGGACCACGGCTTGGCTAGAGCGCGTGAATTACCTAGGATGTCTAATTGATTTTAGAGTCGCCACCCACGCTTTTGAGGAACGTAAGAAAACCTAATGTTTATGAGCCTAAGTTTGATTTACGAAAACAGAGATTCTTTGGGATGAGGGGTTCGGGGGTTAGGTTACGAAATGGGAAGTACTTAAACACCCATTTCGCCCGAGCCAAGTCGGTCTTGTTTGTTCATAATTCACTTTTTAAGATAAATGTGTTCTTCCTATTTAAATGGTGATAAAAGAGGGGTTTTAAAGTTTAGAATGTAGGGAGATGACTCCTAGGCCAATTCAATGTAATGAAAGGACCATTGGTGTCATGTCCCAAATGGTTTTGGGGTGATTGCACATTTGATTGGAGAAGAAGAAGAAGAAGAAGAAGAAGAAGAAGGAGATTTAAGACATTTACCTATAGTAACCTTCAAAGAGAACCTCTTGAAAAGCCTTGAAGAAGAGGTTGAGTACTTAATTGACAAAGGTCTAAAGGAAAAGTCTAGAAAAGAAGTGAGTAAAAGGTTGAGGAAAAGGTCCAAGGTCCCCTCCAATGATGGATTGGAGGGGTTTTTATAGTTGAAAGAGGACTGTTTTTGGAGCCAAACGGAATCTCCAAGAAATCTTTCTCGGGCAAAATCATGTATAATGAGCAAGGGAGAGATTCTTGGGCAGAATCTATAACTGACACACCCCAGAAGCGCGCGCATACCACCTAGGCAGCAGAAGGCGTGCGACTCTGAAAGGCAAATTTTGACAGAATGGACTAGAAAGTTAGAACTGTTATTCAGTTTAGTCGCGGGACTTGACGGAGTCCATCTGGAACTTAACCAAAGTAACAGGAACTAACAGAAAACACTTAAAAGAGGGAGAAACACAAATAAAGTGTGCAATCGGGGTGAGCGGTCCAAGGCGGGGTGTCTACAGAGCCCCTCGGCGGCGTAGATTGCGAAGCAAACGCGCCGACAAAAGACAGACATCCGCCTAGGACATCACCAAGAAAAAAAAGACTCGATAAAAACAGGAATTTGAAATTGCAGGGGATAGAGGTGCGCTCCCTGTGTGAGCGGCTTTGAGAGATAAGGGTGCGCTCCCTGTGTGAACGGCTTTGCCAATAGCGGGATCTGTTTGCTGAAGGCGGGATTTTGTTTGCTGGAAGCGGGACCTGTTTCCTGATAGCAAGATCCGTTTGCTGGAAGCGGGACCTGTTTGCTGATAGCGAGATCCGTTTGCTTGAAGCGGGACCTGTTTGCTGATAGCGAGATCCGTTTGCTGGAACGCGGGACCCGGAGGACCGTCTGTTGAAGTACGGGACCCGGAGGACTGTTTGCTTGAGTGCGGGACCCGGAGGACCGTCTGCTTGAGTGCGGGACCCGGAGGACCGTCTGCTGAAGTACGGGGCCCGGAGGACCGTTTCCTGAAGTGCGGGGCCTAGAGGACCGTTTGCTTGAGTGCGGGACCTAGAGGACCGTTTGCTTTGAATGGATGTAGATTTTGCTTGATGAGTAAGCGGTGATTATGTGGTTCACCTCGGACCAAGTTGTTGTCGTGAGTCGTACTTTGATGTTGACTGTTTGACTTTGACTTTTGATGGGGTGCGGGCACAGTTGACTGCGGAGTGCTTTGTGCTGGGGATGAATTATAAAAAACTGATTTTTTTTTTGAGAAAATAACAGACACCCTACTTTGAGTGGGAGTTTTTATCTTATTTCAGTTTTTAGACATGCCTTAAGGGCGGACCAAATTAATGTGTGCCCAGCTGAGTGTTTGTTGTCGTCGTTTGAGCTTCTCTTATTGCTGGGATTGATCTTTTCTACAGGTTGAAGGCGTTGGAACGCATGGGTTCTGTTCTGAACTGACAAAGGCTATTTCTGGAGCATTTTCTACATGGGATGCGGGCGCTTCCTCTCTTGGAGACGGGACGCGCGTGCCTTGTAGACTGGTGTCGGGAGGCGCGCGCGTCTGGGAGGCGAAATTCAGGGCCTGATATTTGCTGACCAAAAGATCCCCCAACATCTATAATATCAGCTTCTGGTCGGTAATTCGATTCCAACAGCTTTCTTCTGCCATTTAAGAACACCATTTTATTGCCCAATTTTGCTTATAACCTTCTTTCCCATGGCCTCCAACCTTTTTAGCCTTGGTGCCGAGGTTGTCAAGAGTTACGAGAAGTTTTTATCGACATTCGTTTATTATTTCAAAAACCCATCCCAAAAATGCTTTCATTAAAGATTTTGGATTTCCAAATTCTTTTCACTTTGCGAACATTAAAGCCGGATTGAGACCTGTTGAAGGCTGCTGCAGCCTTCTGGGTTTGTGATAGCCATGCGTTCAGCTTTTCAACTAATGAAATGGTGCCGACTGTCGATGATTTTGGGGCCATTTTGGGTATGCCTTTGGCTGGTCGGATTGTCGTCCCTAAGTATCACCACGGTGTTGTTGATTCTTGGGTTGACCTTCTGAATCTCCCTGTTGGAGAGGTGAAGAAGATGATGCACGGGACCATTGTTGACATAACTGATCTTCCGATGTTTTTCAGTTTGCATTCGGAAGATGTCGCGGTTTAGTCCTTTAAGAGAAATGCCATGGCTGTCTGCCTTTTCAGCGAGGTTTTGTTTGTCACTCCTCTGGGTACTGCGGATGCGCAGTTGGCTAAAATCGTGTTGCAGGCGAAAGGACAGCGGTTTAGCATAATTCCGCTCATTGTAGGAGAGACCTTGCATGGTTTGGACGAATTGCACCGTACGGCCGAGATGCGACGAGGAAGCCCCTTGCTTTTGACCATATGGCTTCGGGAGCATTTCAGGCTTTATGCGTCAGATGACGGTTGCTGATTAGAGATTTGACTGAAGAGGGTTGGAGGAGATTTTTTGCTTCTCGTCTTACAGCTGACGTTGAGTGGTGCCCTTGGGGTCTTCGCCCTTTTTTGGAGTGGACCTCTGGTTTTCAGTATGTGGCTTTACCCAGGTTAAGAGATTCTTCGTTTTACCAACCAGAACTGGTTCTGAGGCAATTTGGCCGTCAACCGATAATTCATTTTCCGAGGAACGGGAGGCTTCGTCCAGTTTCTTATATGGGTCCGGACTTCTCGAATGATCTTCAGTCGGCTTGGGGAGATGATCGTAAATGTTGGGCTTCCGCTCCATTACACCAGGGTAGTATTTTTCTTCCCGAGAGTTACTTGGATCATTTGCTTGGTACCGTCTACCGCGGCATTACTCGGGTAGATGCTCTTCGGGCTGAATTTCTAAGAAAGGACTTTGAGCCTAGCAGTGCCTTGAGGTACAAGGAGGCTGCTGCTGATGTGAACAACATTCTGACCGACCCTTTCGGTACCCCTTTGAATGACTTTTATGCTTGGAGGCGCTCTGTTGCGCAGAAAGTATCGGTCCGCATCAGTGTTCCTAGGCCTCCCAAGAAGAGTAGGATTGATGGTCGTTCGGGTGGTCCTTCAAAGGCCAAGAGAAAATTAGATTTTTTCTAGTACCCCCAAAAGATTGCAAGTAAAATAGACCACTTGTTTAGGATTTAATGTTTTGATGTCTTTTAATAGCTCAACATTTCCATTGTAGTGATCAAAATAATTCAATGAATGAATAAAAATTGCATCTAGTTAATTTGAAATGATTTGGGTATTTGTTTATATTTTAGACCGCACCCGAAGGTTGCCTACTTTCCTCCAGTGTAAAGGCTCAGGTCTTCGTAGTTCAAACAAACGAAGACCATTTTTTTTTTTTGTGTGCACCCTGTTTTTTGCCTAGACCGCCCTTTCGGGTTTTCAATCTAGCGGGCTTCTTTTTTGCACGTGCTCTAATTTTTGCCTAGGCCGCCCTTGCGGGTTTTCTACCTAGCGAGCTTTTTTTTTTTTTGATAGTCTTCGTTTATTAGACGTAAAATCTCTTCAGCTTGTCGAGGTTGACTTCCTTTGGTAGCTGATCTCCGTCTAAATCCACAAGTCGGACTGCACCGCCGCTTAGTATCTTCTTGACTACGTACAGACCGATCCATCGGGGTCCCCATTTTCCAAGGGGGTTCATGGCATTAGGAGGGTGTTATCTTAGGACTAAATCTCCCACACTGAAGTTTCGGGGCTTCACCATTTTTGTTGAAAGCCCTAGCCATTCTTTGTTGATAGGCCCTCGTACGTTCGATTGCCCTTAGCCTTTTCTCGTCGAGTAGGGCTAGCTGTTCATATCGACTTTTCATCCAATCGACTTCATTGACTTGGTTCTCGAGGAGGACCCGTAGGGATGGGACCTCGAGCTCTATTGGGAGTACAGCTTCGGAACCATATATAAGTGCGTAAGGAGTTTCTCCAGTCACTATCCGTATTGACGTGCGGTAGCCTCATAATGCTAGAGGTAGCTTTTCGGGCCAATCCCTTCCGGTGGAGGCCATTTTCTTCACAATGGTCTCGATTGTCTTATTAGCTGCCTCGACCGTGCCGTTTGCTTGAGGGCGGTATAGAGATGACTTGTGCTTAGTAATCTTGTATTCTACTAGGAGCGCGTCCATCTCTTTCTCAAAGTGAGAACCGTTGTTTGAGATGATCTCATGAGGAACGCCCTACCGGCACATGATGTGGGTTTTTACGAATTCGGCCACTTTCTTGGTGTTGAGAACTCGGTAAGCCTGTGCTTCAACCCATTTTTTAAAATAGTCCACGGCTACTAGGACGAAAGATTGTCCGTTGCTGCCAGTAGGGTGAACCTTGCCGATGATGTCTGTGCCCCAACAAGAGAAAGGCCAAGGCGTGGTCATATTGTAAAGCTGTGAGGGTGGAGCGTGCTGTAGATTGGCATGGAATTGGCATTTGGTGCACCTCTTGACTTTCTCGATGCAGTCCCTTTCCATGGTACTCCAATAATAACCCATGCGGAGTATCTTTTTGGTCAACATAAACCCATTCATGTGGGGCCCACATTCACCTTCGTGGATCTCATGCATTATTTCTTGAGCTTCGGTCTCATTTGCGCATAGGAGATTGACACCTTCGTGGTGCCTTTGTAGACTCGGTCCCCAATCAGTACATATCGGGAGGCTAGTCTTTGCAATGCCATTTGGGACTTCTTATTGCTAATCTCGGGATAAGTACCATCCTTGAGGAAATTCATGATATCCGTATACCATGGGGAGTTTGCTTGGACCTTATTGATCTCGATACTCATGCAGTATGCCGGACTGTTCCTTCGGGAGATTTTGAAGGGCTTCACCATTTTACCCTCAGGTATTTCGACCAGTGAAGCGATAGTGGCTAGTGCATCAGCAAAACGGTTCTTGTCCCTTGGCAGGTAGTTGAAGGTGATTTCTTGAAACTATTCACCCAACTCCTCGAGATGTTGACCATACCGTTGTAGAGTTGAGTCTTGAATCTTCCACTTTCCAGATGTCTGATTGATGATGAGCAAGGAATCACCAAATACCTCTAAACTCGTGACATTTCTCTCGAGGGGTGCTTCGAGCCCCGCTATGCATGCTTCGTACTCAGCGGTGTTGTTGGTGGCTTCAAATTCGAGGTGGATAGCGATTGGAGTATACATGTCCTTTGGATCAACAAGTAACATCCCTATGCCATATCCATGCTTATTGGCTGCGCCATCGAAAAAAAGTTGCCACTTATTTTCTTCTGTTGTAGCGCAAATTAAATGCTCGTCGGGGAACTGTACATCTTCCCCCTTCACTTCGTCACACGGAAATTCAGCAAGCAGATCACTGAACACTTTCCCCCTGATGGATTTGAGTGTGTCGTAAGTGATATCGTAGCCGGCGAGCATGAAATACCATTTGGCTATTCTTGTTGACATGAAAGGCTTCTCGAAGATGTAGCGGAGCGGGTCCACTTTTGCTACCAACTTGATTGGGAAGGCCTCCATGTAATGCTTGAGATTTTGAGTAACCCAAACCAATGCAGCACAAGACTTCTCTAATACAGAATAGTTCTTTTCAGCTCCTTGAAACCGGCGGCTGACGAAGTAGATAGCATTCTCTTTTGTGGAGTCTCGATGTTCTTGTGCTAACATAGCCCCTAGGGCTTCATCATTGACAGTGAGATAGAGCAAGAGAGGCTTCTCCTTGTGCGGTGGAACCAAAACGGGAGGGCATGTCAAGTAATGCTTCACTTGGAGGTGAGTTGGTGCACAAACCGACTGATGTATTGAAGTCTGCCCATGAAACCTTTGATTTCCTTCTGCGTCTTTGGAGGAGGCATGTCAATGATTTCCTTGATCTTGGAGGGATCGGCTTCTATTCCCCTCTCAGTGACCATGTAACCGAGAACCTTTCCTCTGACGACCCCAAAAGTGCACTTTCTGGGATTGAGTCTCATGTTGTGTTGTCGAAGTCTTTCAAAGAATTTGCGAAGATCGATCAAATGTTGACCGTTGGTTCCCTTCGAATGGATGATCATGTCGTCTACATAGACCTCGATCTCTTTATGAATCATGTCATGGAACAGATCCGTAACAGCCCTCTGGTAGGTAGCCCCAGTGTTCCTTAGTCCGAACGGCATGACTGTGTAGCAGAAAGTCCCCCACGGGGTTGTGAAAGCTGTCTTGTGTTGGTCCTCTTTGGACATGAGAATCTTATTGTAACCGGCAAAACCGTCCACAAATGAGCGGACTTTATAGTTGGCAGTCGAATCGACGAGCATGTCGATGTTTGGTAGTGGAAAATCATCTTTCGGAGAAGCTTTGTTCAAATCCCGGAAGTCCACACAAACTCGAACCTTGCCGTTTGCCTTTCTGACTGTCAATGTTGGCTAGCCAAGTCGGATACTCAATGACTTTGATGAAACCCACACTGAGGAGCTTTTCAATTTCTTCTTTGACTTGTAGAGACCATTCTGGCTTGATCTTTCTGAGCTTCTGCTTTACTGGCTTGGCGTCCTCTCTGATCGGAATTCTGTGCTCCGCGCCCTTTCTGTCCAAACCCGGCATGTCTCTGTACGACCATGCAAATACATCCACAAACTCTTTGAGCAGTGCAGTCAATCTGTCTTTGTCTTCCCCCTTGAAGAAGCTGCCAATCTTCGTTTCTTTCGGCTCTTCGTCGGTACCCAGATTAACAACATGCAATTCCTCATCAGCCCCATGGACCATTTTAACCACGACAACGAACCTGTTGAGCTAGTTCATTTAGGTATGTTATGTTTTCGTGGTCTATTTCATCATAATTTGAATCGTTATTAACTTGTTCATTAAGTTCGTTATTAGTTAATTCATCATTTATGATGTTTGCAATCTCGGGGTACTCAGAAATATCGAATTTTTCATTAGCAAAGAAAGGAAACACACGCTCGACTATTGCCTCCATATCCTCTTGGGTGAGAGTATTAGAAACACTCTCGGACTCGAAAGTAAGTGTGAGCCGCTCTTCCTTTGTTGCTGTACGGGGTATGCAACCCATTTCTCGGATCAAGAAGTCCTCGTATACTATGGGCCCCTTCATTGAATACCAGTTGTTGATTGGTTCGTAGCTTGGCGGGATCTCATTGATGGTTTCCTTTCTGACGACGGTGTCATAGATGGCGTTGACTTGACAATCGTCCATGATGGCAAATTCTTCGAACATGGAGGCTAGATCGGATAGTTCTTCCCCCACGGTAATCTCTACCTCGGACTCTATAGTCACTTTCTTGCCCCACCACTCTCGGGGTGACATTGGATTAGGCTCCCTTTCTTGTGTCGGAATTTTGCAATCATTGAAGATCTCGAGACCGGGCTTTCTTACGCCCTTGATGTTAACCCATGGTTCGGGAAAGATCATGTACGGAACATCTTCCCCTTGGCGAACAAAATAACCGTTGAGTGTGTTGCGGTAAGGCCTCAAGTTGGGGATTTCATATTGTCGACCTTCTTTGCGAGCTCGGGTCTTTTGATTCTTGACTGCTTGCTCGTATTTCAAGTCATCTTCGGTAGGCTCGTATCCCAAACCAAACTTGTTCTTGACAAAAGGAACTTCTACGGGGTGCAATATCCCTTGTTGATGTTTCCCTAGGCCTAGACCGGGAAAGTGATTCATGTTCCTCATCATGCAGAGGATTTTAGGATTGCCGAGGGTCCATTGTATGTTTTCCCCTTCTTTGTCAATGGTGTTGACGCTAGAGAGAGTGGCATCTTCTATCCCGTGTTGAACTTGGTGGACGGGTTGTCCCCCATTTCTGTAAATGGTAACATTCTCGGCCATGACGGTGACTATCTCGTCCCCATTTCTGATCTTGACACATTGATGGAGAGTGGAAGGGACCGCATTGGAACTATGGATCCATGGTCGGCCCAAAAGTAAGTTGAATGAAGCAGGGACATCAAGTACTTGGAATGGAACGGACATGATCATGCTTCCAAATTCGATATCGACTTCTAGCATTCCCATGACTGTACGCTGCAGTGCTATCGTACCCTCTAATGACTTGGGCGGAGGGTTGTAAATCGGAGCTTTTGAGCCCCAGTATGCCCATGACTCGGCTAGGCATTAAGTTGAGTGCAGAACCACTGTCTACTAGAACTCTTGAGATGGGTCTCCCCCTTGCTTTTACTTTGAGGTAGATGGCTTCATTGTGTTTGGACCTAAATGGCGGGAGGTCCATGTCGGCGAAAATGATGACATTGCCGAAGTGAATGTGACCTATCATTGCTGTGAGGTCCTCAGGAGTCGTGTCGGGAGAGACTGATGTGTCATCCAAGTTCTTGATGACGAGGTCTCGGTGTTTCTTTGAGAAGAGGTGTTGGTTGCTGCGGTATTGGGAGGGATTGTGCTCGTTGTTACTCGGCCACTGCGAGTGAGCACGTTCACGGTCCCGTATATCTTCTTCTTCCAATTCTCTAAGACTTCCTTCATAATCTCATCATAAGTCACAACATAACAAGAATTATCAAGTTTATTCATATCATCGGATCCCTCATTAACAATTGGGATCGAATGAGTGGTTCCTTCAAACTCTCCTACCTCTATTACATTGACACCACCCTCATTAGGGATTATGAATTTCTTCTTGTCTATGAGGTCTTGGATGGTGTTGCGGATGGAGAAGCAATCCTCGGTGAGGTGGCCGGTGCATTGATGGTAGTCATACCATTTGTGGTGGGCATGATGGGTACAGAGCGGTTGTGGCTGCTTGTACCCTTGAAGCGGGGTGATTTGTCCCTTGGCCTTTAGAGCTTCATAGGCCTCAGTGATGTTCATGCCATTGAGAGGAGTATAGACGCGGTCGTTTTGGAACCGCTTGCCTTGTGGTGGAGGGACCTTCTTGTAATTCCCCTTGTCGGTAGTAACAGCATTGACAGAAGCCTCTTTGTTTGAATTAGAGGCGGCCTTGTAACGATAGGTATGAGTGGCCTTCTTAATCTCCTTGAGCAAGTCATCCATGCGTACCCCTGCCTCATACATTCGGGAGAAGTCGGATTAGCAAGCACCACTTAGGTGGGTGCGGAGATCAATCTTGAGACACTTGAGAAAGATGTCCATTTGCTCTTTTGTGTTTGGCCTCTCAACAATTTCAGAGAGCTTGTCATTCCATCTCCTTGTGAAGTCAATGAACGACTCGTTGTCTCTTTGGGTGGTGTTCTCGAGCTCTTTCCTTGTGGGCCGGTGAGTGGTGTTGCCTTGATATTGATTTGAAGGCAAGCATAGCGGCATCCCAATCAAGACGGACAGTGAGCGGGAGAGTTGCATACCAATCCTTTGCCGCCCACTCGAGAGTGAGAGGAAAGAAATGAGCCATAACTTTTGGGGAGACCTTCTTCGGAACCATAGCCCAAATGTAAGTCTCGATGTGAGCCATCGGGCATGAGTTGCCCTTAAACTTGCTAATGTCGGGCATCTTGAATTTGTCGGGGAGAGCGGCCATCGTGCTCATGAGGATGGATGACTGATAAAGGCTTGTGTTGGAGCCTTTTCCCATGTTGAGGCCATCAAATTTCTGATCATTGTAGGCCATGATGGAATCGACCATTTTGGGGTCGTTGTTGTCGGTGCTTGGTCCCCCCATTTTTTTGGTACGGGGACTGACATATGGGCTTTCAAACAAACCCTCGGTCCACTCGGATTCCTCATTGTCATTAACCACCTTGTTCTTGGAGAGCTTGATGAGCTTGGCTTTCAATTGGTCAACCTCGGCATCGTGATCCTCCCTTTGACTGTCGACATAAGCTTGCCACAAGGCTTCTTTGGTTTGAGCCTCGTTGTGAAGAGTGGTGACTTGTTGTTGAAGAGTTTGGACCATGGCAGAGAGCTGTTCGAGAGTCATGGCGTTGTTGGTGCTGGAGTCGCCGGCCATTGATGATGTAGAAGCTGTTGGAGTGATCGTTTCACGGACAAGCCTGTTGGATGAATCCCTGTAGACGCGGAGAGTACCAATCGGACCTATAATTGGAGAAGTAGCCCTTGTCAGTCTCGGTTCACACTTTCGGTCCATGAAGAGGTCAAGAACACACAGTTGGGCACACGACTCGAACCACATAAGAAAAAGACTCTTTTTTTTTTTATTTTATAAGTCGGAGGGAATGGGTCCCTTTTGGGGTTTCTAAGAAGATAATGGAATCGTCACACTAGTATATATACCATATCGCGGTCCCATATACTCATCGGATTCCATCGCGTTTGTGAATCCTACATGTGTCGGGATTAAACTAAATTAATGTAGTAAAGCATACATGCGAGGACGGATTTTTATTTTCTGCCAAAATAACCACTTTTGGGGACGGATTTTTATTGCGTCCGTTTCAACAAGTTGGCATGTATGATTTGAAAACATTAGTTTAGGGAAATCTCGGTACATGGAAACCGACTTGGTCACGGATTGTTAGACCCTAACTTGAATTGTGTGGTTTGTGCTCGGCTAAAGAGAGGCTTAAAGGTCACCCCCGTCATGTAGTCATGAACTACGCCACGGGATGAGGTTTGCCGCTTCGAAAGAGCCAAGGTCGAGTGGAGCTTGAAACTTTCTAGGACGGGCCTCGACGGGTTTGGGGTTGGACTTGTGCGACTCGATAGTGAGCAGTTTATAGGAGTAATATGCATGTAGTGTGAGGTCTATCACGTGACAAATTTTTTATTTAATTTTTTTTTTTTTGGAAAGAAAAGATAAAAAAAACACATAAGCACGTAAATTACAACTCCCGAATCACCCGTGTGACCAGTAAATAAAACACAAAATTAAACAGTCCCAAGGTTCAATTCTGTTCTGATGCAGGCAACTGTGCCCACACCCCACTGTTCTGTTCGGTCACTGAAACCTGTTCTTGCCCTGGAAATTGGCCCAGAAGCGCGCGCCTCGGGCTGGTGTTGTGGGAAGCACGCGCCTGGCGCATTGTATCTAGGAGGCGCCCACTTCTGGGCTAACCTGTCAGATTATCAGAAACTTATGGACTCAGGGGATTACCCTGGTCTTGAATGTGTGATGAAACCCCTGCAATGTTTGTTAGCACGAAATAATAGGAAGAATAGGAAGAACACATGGAAGGCGGGTGATTCTGGAATTTGACGCGGGACGCGCGCGCTTTGGACTATGAAGGTCCGAGGCGCGCGCTTCCCATGTCAATTTCCAGAATGCCCAGAAAAGTGAATTATGAACAAAAACACAAGTTTAACCCTCAAGCATTCCCCAGCGGAGTCGCCACTGTAGATACCCCGGGGGACCACGGCTTGGCTAGAGCGCATGAATTACCTAGGATGTCTAATTGATTTTAGAGTCGCCACCCACGTTTTTGAGGAACGTAAGAAAACCTAATGTTTATGAGCCTAAGTTTGATTTACGAAAATAGAGATTCTTTGGGATGAGGGGTTCGGGGGTTAGGTTACGAAATGGGAAGTACTTAAACACCCATTTCGCCCGAGCAAAGTCGGTCTTGTTTGTTCATAATTCACTTTTTAAAATAAATGTGTTCTTCCTATTTGAATGATGATAAAAGAGGGGTTTTAAAGTTTATAATGTAGGGAGATGACTCCTAGGCCAATTCAATGTAATGAAAGGACCATTGGTGTCATGTCCCAAATAGTTTTGGGGTGATTGCACATTTGATTGGAGAAGAAGAAGAAGAAGAAGGAGATTTAAGACATTTACCTATAGTAACCTTCAAAGAGAACTTCTTGAAAAGCCTTGAAGAAGAGGTTGAGTACTTAATTGACAAAGGTCTAAAGGAAAAGTCTAGAAAAGAAGTGAGTAAAAGGTTGAGGAAAAGGTCCAAGGTCCCCTCCAATGATGGATTGGAGGGGTTTTTATAGTTGAAAGAGGACTGTTTTAGGAGCCAAACGGAGTCTCCAAGAAATCTTTCCCAGGAAAAATCATGTATAATGAGCAAGGGAGAGATTCTTGGGCAGAATCTGTAACTGACACACCCCAGAAGCGCGCGCATCCCACCTAGGCGGCGGAAGGCGCGCGCGTCTGGCCTCAAGGGGCGGAGGCGCGCGACTCTGAAAGGCAAATTTTGATAGAATGGACTAGAAAGTTAGAACTGTTATTCAGTTTAGTCCCGGGTCTTGACGGAGTCCGTCAGGAACTTAACCAAAGTAACAGGAACTAACAGAAAACACTTAAAAGAGGGAGAAACACAAAATCAAGTGTGCAATCGGGGTGAGTGGTCCAAGGCGGGGTGTCTACAGTATGTATGCATGAGGTTGATGCAAGGCTTACGGCTAAGGCTCCGCATGAACACAGTCTAGGAGCATGTCACGGAGTGGGTACACAATCTTTGGAGAGACCGGCGAGGGCCATTCGTTAGAATGGGGGTGCTGACCGACATCCGTCCTTCGATTGGGACCCGGGTTTATAGGGTATGTAGTGCAATTAATCTACATGTGTGCACGTGTGTGAGAGTCAAGATCTAGGTGTCGAGGTTAAAATAGAAAGTTTTTTTTTTTAAATTAAAAAACAAAAACATGCAATGGCCGGGCCAAGTGGCTGCCTACGTTTCCCTCTTGTGGAGGAACTCAGGCCGTCGTAGTTCACACATAAGGCAAACGCATGTAAAACAGGGGATAAACATTTAGCAAGTACTCCTGCAAAACAAAGGTTAGCCTTATAATATATGGGGAGTTTCTTCGCCGTTAGGAAGGTCCCAAGACTCAGAAACAGGGGGGAGGGCAGATCTGGAACTCTGTGTGCGTGTTTGAACCGAATAAAATTCCCTTTTCAAACCAGAGAGTCAGATCCGCCAGGCATAACTGAGATGTCTCGTACGAGACAAGTGATACCTCGTACGAGGCATCCCAGTCTGGGAACAGACTAACGTACAGAATGCAGAATTTTGATACAATGATGATTTCTTTCGACGCAAGTCTAACCCAATTACTGTGATTCTTCCCCAGCAAAGTCGCCACTGTTTGTCACGACCCGAAATATAGGCTCTATTTTATTAAGTAATTAAATGATTTTTATTTAATTATTTGCTTATTTGTTTATTTAAATTATTATTTATTTAAGTAATTATGAGTGCATTTTAGGTTTCATAATGATTATGCCTAGCATTTTACTTGAGTCATTTGTGCTAGTGTAAAAGTGTTGAGTCTTATTAGTTAGTGGGGAGTTTAATTGAAGAGGTAGTATGGGGGGAGGGGCCTTTTTGTAACATTTCAAACATTTCTTCATCTTCTCCCTATTTCCCTCACCTCCCTCACCCTACTCTTTCACCTCACACTCCACCTCCCTCTCTCTCCCTGGAAATCTCTCTCTCTCCAAGCTAGAAGGGTAAGTTTTCTTGTCTTCTTCTCTCTTCATTTTCTCCTTCTCCCTCTCATCTTCTCTCATTTCTTAAAACTTGAACATTGTTTAGATCGTCGATAGGATCGCGTAGAACCAAAAAGAATTGAAATCCATCAACTTTGAGAAAATCCAGGTAAGTTACTTTTTCCCCATTTTTATGCTAAAATGTTCATATCATGTTTATATGATGTTTGATGTGTTATAATTGAAGTTTTATTGAGTTTTGAATTTGTTTAGAATTTATTTCGAATTTATTTGAGTTTTGGGTAAAAATGGTGGATGGATGAATGTTGGGTTTTGATTCTTGGTTTGGGTTGATAAATGGTGTTGTTAAGGTCCCCTTTTGGTTAAATGTTGTTTGGATACCTTAGTAAGCTTGAGGGAAGTCTTGATTCTAGTGGATTTTAGTATGGTAAAAGTTTGGGTTGTTTTTGGTTTGGAAATGAAGAACCCAGCTGCTGAAATCCCTCCCACCCGTAGACCAGGCGCCCGCCTAACCCTGCCCAGGCGCCCGCCTACATACCCCTTTCTGAAGACCTGACTTTCTGTTGACTCAGGCGCCCGCCTGCCCCCTTTCCAGGCGCCCGCCCGCCCCTGTTTCAGGAATTTGACCTTTTTACTTGGTTTAAGACTTCAAGCTTAACTAGTTTAGGTTTATTGCTTCTAATTAACTTAAGATAACACCGTAGAACACTTTATTGTGTGAATTTGATTCTTTTGCGAATAAATATGATGTGAAATTTATTTAAGTACCGTTTTGGTAATGTTGGGCATCTTTGATGTGCTGTTTGGATTGGTTTACCTTTATGGAAATTTAATTGGAATGGTTCCCTACTTTGGAACCCTAAGTTGTTTAATTAAGCTAGTATTTATTACTTAGCATTTATTTGAAAGTCCAGCTGGTATTTGTGGTTGTGTCGGGTGATGTGAGATATTGTGATGGCACCGGCCAAGTCCATTATGGTGTCGACCATTGTTTTGCCCTTATTTTTCCCTCTTCCAGATTGGCCTTGGTTGAGACGTTTGGAGCATGACTTTGTGGCATGGCTCCCGCCCCTTGTGGCATATTACTTTGTTATCGGTTCCGGTACCGGGGGTTTTCTCTTCGGCTTTCATGCTATTATGAAGATGATGATTGGTTGATTATGAAGCTGCGCAGCGATCCTTTATTTGGATGTTCCGGTTTGGAAAACCTTGGCTATATCCTTTGTTATGTGTTTATTTTCGCTGCTATCTGTTAGGTGATAACTGCTATGTGCTATGTGCTATTTATTATTGCTTATTGTATATTGCATCGTAGCATGTCATGTAGTTGCATTAGTAACTTATTGAGATTTATCTCACCCCCTCTTCTTTTATCTTTGTTTTTCCTTAACCCCCCCCCCAGGTGCTAAGGATTAGTCTCGCTGATCACGAGATAGAGGACGTCGAGTGTGGATCCGTTCTTTTGGGGAAGGTTGTTATAGGTTGGTTTCCATTATGTAAATGTGTAACCATTTTGGGGTAGTTGTACCAAACAATGATGTCTTTAAGAATTGTACATTTATATTTTGTTGGGCATAAACTTGTGGAAGTTTATGATTGTTGTAATTGGTTTTTATCAAACTTGATTTTGTAAAACTTTGGATCATTACCTTTTGGTATCAAATGGAATTTTTAACTTCAGTATTTCCGAGTTTTGGTTTTAGAGTCGACGTCCAGCTCGCGGTCTCGGGCCCGCGGGGTCCGGGGTCGCGACACTGTTTGCGCGCGAGGTTTTTTCTTCGATGGCACGCTTTCGACCTTCGATTCACCTTCTTGTTGATTTGAGAGTCGCTACCATGTTATTGTCGAAACACGGACCGAGATGTCTGGATTCGGAGGTTAAGTTATGAATTGGGAAGGTCAAGGAGCACCCAATTCACCCAATCTAGGATTGGTCTTGCTAAGAAATCATCATCATCGTTTCAAAATCATGCATTCGTGTACCAAAAGATAAAAACAAACAAATAAATAATGACTTATTTATTTGGGATGTCGGATCATGTGCTTCGAGGCCATCTCCATGGGTTGGAGAGGCTCTAGGCTGATCCTTTAATGGAATCACACTACTTCAAACACAAAGAAGGAGATGAGAAGATAGAAAAGCAAAGATTTACCTAAGCGTTTTCTTCTAGAATCCTATGTATGGCCTTGACTAAAGGCCTTGATCCTCCAAATTTCGTGGGTATCAGAGAGGGGCTGATTAGAAGAACTTCTTTGGTCAGATTTTTAGTGGTTGTTTGGTGAATATAGAGTCTACCCTTTTTCTGGTTCAAGAACCTTATATTTATATCAGATTTTGACCTATGGTTTTGGCCAAGAAGGTAAGTTGAGGTGGGAATCAATGAGTTGATCTCCACAGAGGTATTTTTGGACTCTAGGATCGGCCATTAGGTTTTCCCGGATTGCATGAGTGTTTGCCAAGAAAAGGGGTTAAGATCAACAAGGAAACTGACCAAAAACCCAACAGTCGAGGGGGATACCTCGTACGAGACATCAATGTCTCGTACGAGGCATCTAAGTGCTGGAATCACTTATTTGCCCTCTACGATAGTTTTAATGTTCAGTTTGGCCCCTAACTAACGGAGTCAGTCATAAACTTAACGAAACATGTCCAACTTAACGAGTTTTGACCCAAATCAAAGGCGAGACACAGAAGTAGTGTGATTATAAATGAATGTCCAAAATGGGGTGTCTACACCACTCATTCAATTCCCATTGTGAATGAGGGCTCTAATGATATGAATGAAATTGATAATTATTGATATGTTGTGACTTATGATGAGATAATGAGGGAAGTCTTAGAGAATAGGAAAAAGAAGCAAAACGGGAGCGTCAACATGCTAACTCGATCCGGACGAATCATAGCAAGCAATCCCAACGCTTCTGCGGCAATAACCTCTTCTCCAAGATCGCAAACTCGCGACATACCCAAAGATCCTTTATTAGTTCAAATCAAGAAGACTCAAGCAAACATATCCATTTGGGACCTCATTGCATCTTCAAAGAAGTACCGAGACCTCATCATCAGTAACCCCGACGACACATCAGTCTTTCCTGACACAATTCCCGAAGACCTTACTGCTATGATAGGCCACATACACTTTGGCAATGTCATCACATTTACTGACATGGACCTTCCACCATCGGGGCCCGATCACAATGAGGCTATCTATCTCAAAGTAAGGGTAAGAGGGAGACCCATCTTAAGAGTTTTGGTTGACGGTGGTTCTGCACTCAACTTAATTCCTAGCCGAATCATGGGCATATTGGGGCTTAAAAGTTCAGATTTACAGCCTTCCACTCAAGTGATCCAAGGATACGACAGCACTGCCCGCACAGGCATGGGTATGGTAGAAGTGGACATTGAATTTGGGAGCATGGTTATGTCTATCCCATTTCAAGTGCTCGATGTCCCCTCTTCATTAAATTTTCTTCTGGGCCGACCATGGATACACAGTTCTAATTCCGTCCCTTCAACTCTCCATCAATGTGTCAAGTTCGGACATGGAGATGAAAAATTGACTGTCCTGGCATAAAATGTCACTATTCACAAGAATGGGGGACCCATCCACCAAGTTCAGCATGGGTTAGAAGAATCTACCCTCTCCGACGTCTCGATCAACGCCATCGACAAAGAAGGGGGAAATGGACCATGGACCCTCGGCAATCACAAAGTCCTCCGCATGATGAGGAAGATGAATTACTTCCCCGGTTTAGGCCTAGGGAAACATCAACAAGGGAGAAAGAAACTCGTAGAGGTCCCTTTTGTCAAGAACAAGTTTGGATTGGGGTATGAGCCTTCCAAAGACGACATGAGATATGAGCAAGCCGTCAAGAATGAAAGTTCCCAACTTGAGGCCTTACCGCAAGACATTAAATGGATACTTTGTCCACCAGGGGGAAGATGTCCCATACATAATCATTCCCGAACCATGGGTTAACATCAAGGGTATCAGAAAGCTCAGTCTCAAAGTCTTTACTGAATGTGAAATACAAAAGGGTGAAGAGGAACCAATTCCGATGTCACCCCGAGAATGGTGGGGGAAAAAGTGACCATAGAGTCCGAGACAGAGATCACTGTGGGGAAGAATCAATAGATCTAGCCTCCATATTCGAGGAACTTGCCATCATGGATGAATGCCAAGTCAATGTCATCTCCGATGACACCGACATGGGAAGTGAGCCTATCAGCGAGATCAAGCCAAGCTCCGAGACGATCAACAACTAGTATTCAACAAAGGGGCCCATGGTATCTGAGGAATTCTTGATCGAGAAAATGGGTTGCATTCCATGCAAGGTTACAAAGGAAGATTTACCGACATTCACTTTCGAGTCCGAGAGTGTTTCCGACATCCTCACCCAAGAGGATATGGAGGCAATAGCCAAGCGTGTGTTCCCTTTCTTTGCTAATGAAAAATTTGATCTTTCTGAGTACCCCGAGATTGCAAACATCATAAATGATGAATTAACTAATAATGAATTTAATGAACTAGTTAATAAAGATTCAAACAATGATGAAATAAACCACGAAAATGAAACATACTTAAATGAACTAGCTCAACAGGTCCATAGTCATGGTGAAAATGGTCCAGGGGCTGATGAAGAATTGCATGTTGTTAATCTGGGTACCGATGAAGAGCTGAAGGAAACCAAGATATGAAGCTTCTTTAAGGGGGAATAGAAAGACAGATTGATTACACTGCTCAAAGAGTTTGTGGATGTGTTTGCATGGTCATACAAAGACATACCGGGTTTAGACAGAAAGGTCGCCGAGCACAGGATTCCGATCGGAGACGACACCAAGCCAGTCAAGCAAAATCTCAAAAAGATCAAGCCCGAATGGTCTCTACAAGTCAAAGAAAAGATAGAGAAGCTTCTCAGTGTAGGCTTCATCAAAGTCATCGAGTATCCGACGTGGCTAGCAAATGTTGTGACAGTCAGAAAGGCTAACGGCAAGGTCCGTGTTTGTGTGGATTTCCAGGATTTGAACAAGGCTTCCCCAAAGGATGACTTCCCATTACCCAACATCGACATACTAGTAGATTTAACAGCCGCTTACTAGGTCCGCTCATTTGTGGATGGCTTCGTAGGGTACAATCAGATTCTCATGGCCGAAGAAGATCAACACAAGACTATTTTCACAACACCGTAGGGAAGTTTCTGCTATACAGTCATGCCGTTTGGGTTGAGGAACACTGGGGCTACTTATCAAAGGGTAGTAACAGACTTGTTCCATGACATTATTCACAAAGAAATTGAGGTCTATGTGGACGACATGATCATCCATTCAAAAGGGACCAACGGTCAACACTTGATCGACCTCCGCAAGTTATTTGAAAGGCTTCAACAACACAAAATGAGTCTCAATCCCATAAATTGCACATTTGGGGTTATCCGAGGCAAAGTTCTTGGCTATATGGTTACCAAAAGGGGAATTGAAGCAGATCCCTCGAAAATCAAGGCAATTATTAACATGCCGCCTCCGAAGACACAGAAAGAAATTAAAGGTTTCATGGGCAGATGAAGTATATCATGTTGGGTTTCGATGTAACATGCGCAGCGGAATTTAGCATTTAAAATTTATGAAACCTAAAGCCCATAGATCCGTTCATATGATTAAATCAAATACAACAATATGAATAGAGGAAAAACTAACCCTTGATGAATTTGAATTCTAGCTTTGATCTTGGTGGAGATTTGAATCTTTGATCACAAAAGTAAGAACACGAACTTTGAAGATGATAAGCTTCACCCTCTAGAGGTATCCACACCACGAACGAATATCAAGGAGCTTCTTGATCTTGGTTACTGGACCAAAATTATGAAACACGCTTTCACAATTTAATATGACTATATGGAATTTTATTTTTGTGTATTATTTTGTTCTTCAATCAAAGGATGTCTTGGAACAAAATAAACTCTCTCAAACTCTTTTTGAGACTCACAAAAGGCTATCTATGAAGTTCTGGCCGAAATCCCCTTTTTATACACAAGCAAGACCTATTCCAAATAGGAAACTTGTGTTAAAAGCTTCTCCTAATCGAATTAGGAAAGTTTCTGCCGACAACACTATGCAACCGCCCAAAGAAAGCTGTGCGGTCGCCCAACATCGGGCGGCCGCCCGGTTCCTTTTGTGCAGTCGTCCGCCTTGCCAGAACTGCTGAAAAATTCCAATGTAGTCCTTTCAAGATTCGTTCTATTGTGTGCGACCCTCTAGGATTATACTAAGTTGGTAATGAGTTCAAACATGAAACCATAAGATATGATTACGCTCTAGCAAACCGTCATACCTACCCAAATAGTATAACTAGATACAAGTTCGCATTCCTTTAGAATATGTCACAATCCTTTTGTCCACGATGTCATTGAACACAAGTCATGGTCAATAGGTCAACTTGTTTTGTTCAATACTTTCTCGATTCCGAATATGTTGATAATACAAATGACATTGATCTAATCAATTCATTTGAGTCCAGCCGAACATTTTCATCAACATCATTCCTACGAAAGGCCCAAGCTTGACATCTCTCCGAGGAGGGACAAATCCATTTATCTTATTATTCTTCCCTACGTGAATCTGATTATGCCAATCATATCCTTTATAACTTCCCGGTTAAAGGTAGCGTTTGAATATGTCAAACATAATGTTCATCATGTGGAAGACTATAATAACTTCATGTCTAAGGATTCAAATGACATAACTAATATGAGATATATGTACGACATAGACCATGACATAAATCTCATACAGCGGGTCATGTCCAGTACCTTGTTCCAAACAAGTACCCATAAATCTAACATGATCATCCCATGATCATTTAGCCTTTATACTAGTGCTTAACAAGTACTAGGGACGGAGATTATTATAAGTAAACATGAACAACAATAATAATCAAAACATTTCTTTATTGATATGAAATAAATGATAACAATTACAACGTTTATTAAACGTGCCTAGGGCACCACTACCAACAATCTCCCACTTGCCCTAGGCCCAATCTCCCATGTATCTAATACACATGGACCTAACATAACCTTCATGTTTAGCTTGTGGAAGTCCCTTTGTTAGCGGGTCCGCGACATTGTCATCAGTAGGTACTCTGCATATATTTACGTCTCCCCTATCAACGATTTCTCGAATGATATGAAAACGCCTAAGTATGTGTTTGGATTTCTGATGTGCTCTTGGTTCCTTTGCTTGAGCAATAGCACCATTATTATCGCAATAAAGGTCTATTGGATTAGCAATGCTAGGAACTACTTCAAGTTCAGTAATGAACTTCTTAATCCAAACAGCTTCGTTTGAGCATCCGATGCAGCAATATACTCAGCTTCCGTTGTAGAATCAGTGGTTGTACTCTGCTTGGAACTCTTCCAGCTTACATCTCCACCATTTAACATAAACACAAAACCCGATTGCGATCGACTATCATCTTTGTCGGTTTGGAAGCTTGCATCTGTGTAAGCATTTACCACGAGATCATCTTCCATTCCTCTATAGACCAAAAAAGAATCTTTAGTTCTTCTCAAGTACCTAAGAATCGCTTTTACAGCCATCCAGTGATTTTCACCGGGGTCGGATTGGTATCTACTTGTCATGCTTAAAGCATAAGATACATCCGGCCTAGTACAAATCATGGCATACATGATGGACCCAATTGCCGAAGCATATGGAACATCATTCATTTTCTCACGCTCATCTTTTGTCTTAGGACATTGAGTCTTGCTTAGAGAAACTCCATGTAACACTGGTAAGGTTCCTCTTTTAGAATTTTCCATACGGAATCTTCTAATGACCTTGTTAATGTATGTACTTTGGCTTAAACCAAGTAGCCTCCTTGATCTATCTCTATAGATCTTTATGCCAAGTATATATGCGGCTTCACCCATATCTTTCATTGCGAAGCATTTTCCTAACCAAGTCTTTACGGACTGAAGTGTAGGAATATCGTTTCCAATGAGTAATATGTCATCCACGTATAAAATAAGGAATAGCACTATGCTCCCACTAATCTTCTTGTATACACAAGGCTCATCTTCGTTCTTGATGAAACCAAACTCTTTGACCGATTCATCAAAACGGAGATTCCAACTCCTAGAAGCTTGCTTCAATCCATAGATGGATCTCTGCAATTTGCATACCTTAGAATCTTGTTCAAAACCTTCCGGTTGTGTCATATACACATCCTCTTGTAGTTTTCCATCTAGGAAAGCGGTTTTGACATTCATTTGCCATATTTCATAGTCATGATATGCGGCAATGGCAAGAAAAATTCTTATAGACTTGATCATTGCTACGGGTGAAAAGGTTTCATCATAGTCAATACCATGAACTTGCCTATACCCTTTCGCTACAAGTCTAGCTTTGTAAGTATTCCCCTTCCCATCCATGTCAGTCTTCTTCTTGAAGACCCATTTGCATTCTATGGTTTTTACACCTTCGGGCGCATCAATCAAATTCCAAACTTGATTGTCTTGCATGGATTGCAATTCAGATTCCATGGCTCCAAGCCACTTATCCAAATCAGGAGAAGACATCGCCTCTTGGTAGGTTGTCGGTTCATCATTCTCAATGATTTCCACCTTATTACTATCCGTTATGAGAAATCCATATCTCTCGGGTTCGGATCGTAACCTACTAGATTTGCGAGTTGCTTGTGTATTTTGAACAGGTTCCACAACTCCTTGTGGTTCTTGTTCTTGTTCCACTATTGGTTCAATGTTATTTTCTGGGTCTCGAATTTGTTCAAGATTTATTTTACTCCCACCGATTTCTTTGGAGAGAAACTCTTTCTCTAGAAAGACACCAGTTCGGGCAACAAAAACCTTGTTGTCCTCACGGTTGTAAAAGTAATATCCTCTAGTTTCCTTTGGATATCCCACAAAAATACATTTGTCAGATTTGTGTGCAAGTTTGTCAGAGACGAGTCTTTTGACAAAGGCTTCGCAACCCCAAATCTTCATGAAAGATAAACAAGTTTTCTTTCCGCTCCACATCTCATATGGAGTCTTTTGAACCGATTTAGTTGGAACACGATTTAGTGTGAAAGCAGCGGTTTCTAGAGCATAACCCCAAAAGGATATTGGAAGATCAACTTGACTCATCATTGATCGAACCATGTCTAACAAAGTCCGATTTCTCCTCTCGGACACACCATTCCATTGTGGTGTTCCGGGTGGAGTCAATTGTGAAACTATTCCACAATTCTTTAGATGATCATCAAATTCTTGACTCAAGTATTCTCCACCACGATCTGATCGAAGTGCCTTAATACTTTTGCCAAGTTGTTTTTCTACTTCATTTTGAAATATTCTAAATATCTCAAGTGCTTCACTTTTATGTTTCATTAGGTAAACATACACAAATCTACTATAATCATCCGTGAAGGTTATGAAGTATTGAAATGCTCCCCTAGCATTGCTACTTAATGGTCCGCATACATCGGAATGTATCAACCCCAATAAGTCGCTTTCCCTTTCACCTAGCTTGGTAAAAGGTGTCTTAGTCATTTTTCCAAGAAGATACGACTCACAAGTATCATACGACCCAAGGTCACATGAACCCAAGAGACCGTCCCCATGGAGTTTTGAGATACGCTTCTCATTAATATGACCAAGACGGCAATGCCACAAATAAGAATGATTTACATCATTAGGTTTAGATTTCTTATTTATATGATAGACATTTTCATTATTTTCATTCTTGACATCCAAGACATAAAGGCCATTAAATGAATTAGCAATACCATAAAGCACATCATTTAAATAAATAGAAAATTTCTTATTCTCAATAAGAAACTTAAAACCTTCATTATCCAAACAAGAAATTGAAATAATATTTCTACTTAAATCCGGAACATAATAACAATTGTTCAAACAAGAATTAATCCGGAAGGTAAAGTGACTTCATAAGTCCTTACGGCTAATGCAGCAACTCTTGCTCCATTCCCCACGCGTAGGTCTACTTCACCCTCTTTAAGTAGTCTCCTATTCTTTAGACCCTGCACATTTAAACAGATGTGAGAACCACATCCGGTATCCAATACCCAAGAATCAGTGGTAGAAAGGAGAATATCTATCATATAGATACCTGAAGTCGACGCAGCCTTGCTGCTCTTCTTCTTCTTTTGCTCTTCCAAGAAAGCCTTGCAATTACGTTTCCAATGACCAATTTCTTGACAATGGAAACAGATTGCATCCTTTTGTGAATCAGGTTTTGCCTCAGAAGCCTTGGCAACCTTTGCCTTGCTTATCTTGGGTTTGACAACTTTCTTATGTTGGTAGTCGTGCCCTAGGCACGTTTAATAAACGTTGTAACTGTTATCATTTATTTCATATCAATAAAGAGATGTTTTGATTATTATTGTTGTTCATGTTTACTTATAATAATCCCCGTCCCTAGTACTTATTAAGCACTAGTATAAAGGCTAAATGATCATGGGATGATCATGTTAGATTTATGGGTACTTGTTTGGAACAAGGTACTGGACATGACCCGCTGTATGAGATTTATGTCATGGTCTATGTCATACATATATCTCATATTAGTTATGTCATTTGAATCCTTAGACATGAAGTTATTATAGTCTTCCACTTGATGAACATTATGTTTGACATATTCAAACGCTACCTTAACACGGTAGTTATAAAGGGTATGATTGGCATAATCGGATTCCCGTTGGGAAGAATAATAAGCTAAATGGATTTGTCCCTCCACGGAGAGATGTCAAGCTTGGGCCCCTCGAAGGAATAATGTTGATGAAATGTTCGGCCGGACTCAAATGAATTGATTGGATCAATAGCATTTGAATTATCAACATATTCGGAATCGAGAAAGCATTGAACAAAACAAGTTGACTGTTTGACCATGACTTGTGTTCAATGACATCGTGGACAAAGGGATTATGACATATTCTAAAGGAATGCGAACTTGTATCTAGTTATACTATTTGGGTAGGTATGACGGTTTGCTAGAACCTAATCATATCTTATGGAATCATGTTTGAGCCCATTGCCAACTTAGTATAATCCTAGAGGGTCACACACAATAGAACGAATCTTAAATAAAAGGACTATATTGGCATTTAAGGTCGGAGGACTTCCAAGGAATTTCTGGAAAGATCTGGGCCTCCTGGTCAACCAAGCGGGCGCTTGGGTTGCACCAGGCGGGCGCCTACTCTAGCCGGAAAGGGACTGGAAGATTCTGCCCAATACAGGCGGGCGCCTGGGTGGTACCAGGCGGGCGCCTGGTGCTCCCGATTGGAAAATTCCTAATTCGATTTAGGAAGGTTTTTGGCATAAGATTCCTATTTGGAATAGGTCTTAATTGTGTATAAAAACCCCAATTCGGCCAGACCATATTAACAAGTGCTTTTGTGAGTCTCAAAGAGTTTGAGAGAGATTTTATTTTGTTCTAAGATATCATTGATTGAGGAACAAAATAATTCACAAATAAATTCCATATAGTTCTTTATTGTATTGTGAAAGTGTGTTTCATAATATTGGTCTAGCAACCAAGATCAAAGAAGCTCCTTTGATATTCGTTCGAAGTGTGGATACCGCTAGAGGGTGAATTTTATCATCTTACAAAGTTCGTGATTTGTTCGTGATAAAGCTTCAAGATCTCCACCAAGACCAAAGAGAAAATTAATAGCCATCAAGGTTTAGTTATTCCTATATTCATTATGTTGTATTTGATTTAATCATATGAACGGATCCATGGCTTTGGGTTTCTTAAAATTTTAATTGCTATATTCCGCTGCACATGTTACTCGGAAACCCAACAGTGGTATCAGAGCCCCGTTCATGTTGATTAATTCAATACTTGGATCATGTTGTGTGTATATAAATTGTTTATGTGCCAAGCATGATATGAATATTGGATTATATGATGTTTATGTGTTTTGTGATTTTATGTGGTTTATTGTTTTTTCAACTTTAATCGCACGATTCAATCGCAATAAAAATTATGGTGGATTCTGAATTATTTCGATTATTGATTTTTGATTGGATCAAAGTTTTAATGATCGGGGAAAAATAATTTTGAGACAAAATTTTCAAACTTGAAAATTCCATACCATTCTGACTATTCAGGCGCCCGCCCGCGCTGGACCAGGCGCGCGCTCGCTTCAGGCGCCCGCCCGTGCTGGACCAGGCGCGCGCTCGCTAGGCCAGAATGTTCTGATTTTGTTCAAAATCTGATTCTGGAATTTTTCGATAAATCCGACAAAACCAGTAACAAGACCACTTCAGACTTGCTGATCTGGAATGGGTTTTGGGTAGTTGGTTTGTGTGTGGATTTTGGGGTTTGATTTTCTTATTTGTTTTAGTCTTGTGATTCCGAGATTGGTTCAAGTTTTGGATGGCTAATCTGCGTTCATCGAGATTGTGTTTCCCAAAATTGATCGCAATCAAAGTTTCAAAGATAAAACGAAGTTAGAATTATGAAGAGTTCATAATTGCTAAAATTGAGAAACAAAGTTCTTGATTCAATGATTGGAGATCCATGTGGAATTGTGAATGCAATTGGCCTACGTTCATCGAGACCATCTATTGCTTAGTTTCGGCCACATGGACTACTTTCTTGGTTTCTTGAATTAGTGCGGGATTGTGGTTGCCTAATGGCTTAGTTCGACCGCACTTCTTGTTGTCTTGATTTGGAGATAATAACCAAAGTTGAAATAGTCTCATCCTCATAATTATAGAGAAACTAATGACACATAAATATTATGCTTAAATTAATGGGATTAATTTAGTGGCTAAACTTGATGTGTAACATGTTTATATTATGTGCTCATAAATGTGTTATATGCTATATGTTATGAACCTTTAAAGAAAATTTTAAGTCCTTTTGCCATGCCATGATTAAAACACTTGTTTATACATGAGTAACTTTATGTGGGCTCGCCAAAGCGAGGTGCATTGATTTTATTCATGTTTGAGCAAGATGAGTGAATAAGAGTTTCCTATACGTTTAAAATGGTTGGACTTAATTAAGCGTCAAAACAGTTTTGGGCTTAAGGCAAAGATGAGATTTAACATGCTTTTTGAAATTGGATTTCTTAAAGAATCTCATGAAAGGAATTGAGAGTCATATGAGATATGATTGACAAGAGTTGTCTACCTAATTGATTTAATTTTGAGCGGTGCGCCAAAGCGTACTCAAAATTAGATTAAAGCGGGATCTCAACCCATTTAAATTATACTATACATTGGATGTACAAAGAAGGTTGTATAATTTAGTGGGAGTATTTTGTTTAAAATACATTATTTATCTCTTTAATGAAAATCGGTACTTATTAAATTTTGGAAATTTTTGCATATTTGTAGATAATGACTAATAACACTCAATCAATGTCGTTGCGATCGATCCTTGAGAAGGATAAGCTCGAAGAGAATGGTACAAACTTTATGGATTGGATCCGAAGCATAAGAATTGTTCTTAGGCAAGAAGATAAGTTGTACATTCTCGATGGGCCTCTCCCCGCTGAACCGCCGCCTACTGCCCCTAGGGTAGAAAGAGACAATTACAAGAAACATCGTAATGATTCTAGAGATGTAAGTTGTCTCATGCTTGCTGCTATGTGTTCAAAACTCCAACAAAGTTTGGAACATTTGGAAGCCTATGAGATAGGCGTGGAGTTGAGAACCATGTTTCAAGAGCAAGCTAGGCAAGAGAGGTACAAGACCATTGTTGCATTCACTACTAGTAAAATGAATGAAGGGCAACAAGTGAGTCCTCACTTTCTTAAAATGAAAGGTTATGTAGAGCACCTTGAGAAACTTGGCTATCCAATCACATTGGAGCTAGCCACGGATCTCATTCTTAATTCATTGCCTAAAAGTTATAATCAGTTTGTGATGAATTATAACATGCATGGAATGGATAAGAATCTCTCTGAGTTGCATGGGATGCTCAAAACTGCAGAGATGAAAATTGTGGAGAAAGGTTCTCCCGTGCTCTTGGTTCATGATGGGAAGAAGGCTAGTGCCAAAGGAAAGGGTAAGGCAAAAGTTGTCAAACCCAAGATAAGCAAGGCAAAGGTTGCCAAGGCTTCTGAGGCAAAACCTGATTCACAAAAGGATGCAATTTGTTTCCATTGTCAAGAAATTGGTCATTGGAAACGTAATTGCAAGACTTTCTTGGAAGAGCAAAAGAAGAAGAAGAGCAGCAAGGCTGCGTCGACTTCAGGTATCTATATGATATATATTCTCCTTTCTACCACTGATTCTTGGGTATTGGATACCGGATGTGGTTCTCACATTTGTCTAAATGTGCAGGGACTAAAGAATAGGAGACTGCTTAAAGAAGGTGAAGTAGATCTACGCGTGGGAAATGGAGCAAGAGTTGCTGCATTAGCCGTAGGGACTTATGAAGTCGCTTTACCTTCCGGATTAATTCTTGTTTTGAACAATTGTTATTATGTTCCGGATTTAAGCAGAAATATTATTTCAATTTCTTGTTTGGATAATGAAGGTTTTAAGTTTCTTATTGAGAATAAGAAATTTTCTATTTATTTAAATGATGTGCTTTATGGTATTGCTAATTCATTTAATGGCCTTTATATCTTTGATGTCAAGAATGAAAATAATGTCTATCATGTAAATAAGAAATCTAAACCTAATGATGTAAATCATACTTATTTGTGGCATTGCCGTCTTGGTCATATTAATGAGAAGCGTATCTCAAAACTCCATGGGGACGGACTTTTGGGTTCATGTGACTTAGAGTCATATGATACTTGTGAGTCGTGTCTTCTTGGAAAAATGACCAAGACACCTTTTACCAAGTTGGGTGAAAGGGCAAGCGACTTATTGGGGTTGATACATTCCGATGTATGCGGACCATTAAGTAGCAATGCTAGGGGAGGATTTCAATACTTCATAACCTTCACTGATGATTATAGTAGATTTGGGTATGTTTATCTAATGAAACATAAAAGTGAAGCATTTGAGATATTTAGAATATTTCAAAATGAAGTAGAAAAACAACTTGGCAAAAGTATAAAGGCACTTCGATCAGATCGTGGTGGTGAATACTTGAGTCAAGAATTTGATGATCATCTAAAGAATTGTGGAATAGTTTCACAATTGACTCCACCGGGAACACCACAATGGAATGGTGTGTCCGAGAGGAGGAATCGGACTTTGTTAGACATGGTCCGATCAATGATGAGTCAAGTTGATCTTCCAATATCCTTTTGGGGTTACGCCCTAGAAACCGCTGCTTTCACACTAAATCGTGTTCCAACTAAATCGGTTCAAAAGACTCCATATGAGATGTGGAGCGGAAAGAAGCCTTGTCTCTCTTTCATGAAGATTTGGGGTTGTGAAGTTTTTGTCAAAAGACTTATCTCAGACAAACTTGCACACAAATCTGATAAATGTATTTTCGTGGGATATCCTAAGGAAACTAAAGGATATTACTTTTACAACCGTGAGGACAACAAAGTGTTTGTTGCCCGAACTGGTGTCTTTCTAGAGAAAGAGTTTCTCTCCAAAGAAATCAGTGGGAGTAAAATAAATCTTGAAGAAATTCGAGACCCAGAAAATAACATTGAACCAATAGTGGAACAAGAACAAGAACCACAAGGAGTTGTGGAACCTGTTCAAAGTACACAAGCAACTCGCAGATCTAGTAGGTTACGATCCGAGCCCGAGAGATATGGATTTCTCGTAACGGATAGTAATGAGGTAGAAATCATTGAGAATGATGAACCGTCAACCTACCAAGAGGCGATGTCTTCTCCTGATTCGGACTAGTGGCTTGGAGCCATGGAATCTGAATTGCAATCCATGCAAGACAATCAAGTTTGGAATTTGATTGATGCACCCGAAGGTGTAAAAACCATAGGATGCAAATGGGTCTTCAAGAAGAAGACTGACATGGATGGGAAGGTGCATACTTACAAAGCTAGGCTTGTAGCGAAAGGTTATAGGCAAGTTCATGGTATTGACTATGATGAGACCTTTTCACCCGTAGCAATGATCAAGTCTATAAGAATTTTGCTTGCCATTGCTGCATATCATAACTATGAAATATGGCAGATGGACGTCAAAACCGCTTTCCTGAATGGAAAACTACAAGAGGATGTGTATATGACACAACCAGAAGGTTTTGAACAAAATTCTAAAGTATGCAAATTGCAAAGATCTATCTATGGATTGAAGCAAGCTTCTAGGAGTTGGAATCTCCGTTTTGATGAATCGGTCAAAGAGTTTGGTTTCATCAAGAACTAAAATGAGCCTTGTGTATACAAGAAGATTAGTGGGAGCATAGTGCTATTCCTTATTTTATATGTGGATGACATATTGCTCATTGGAAACGACATTCCTACACTTCAGTCTGTGAAGACTTGGTTAGGAAAGTGCTTCGCAATGAAAGATATGGGTGAAGCCGCATATATTCTTGGCATTAAGATCTATATAGATAGATCAAGGAGGCTACTTGGTTTAAGCCAAAGTACATACATTGACAAGGTCATTAGAAGATTCCGTATGGAAAATTCTAAGAGAGGCACATTGCCCGTGTTACATGGAGTTTCTCTAAGCAAGACTCAATGTCCTAAGACAAAAGATGAGCGTGAGAAAATGAATGATGTTCCATATGCTTCGGCAATTGGGTCCATCATGTACGCCATGATTTGTACTAGGCCGGATGTATCTTATGCTTTGAGCATGACAAGTAGATACCAATCCGACCCTGGCGAAAATCACTGGATAGCTGTAAAAGCGATTCTTAAGTACTTGAGAAGAACTAAAGACTCGTTTTTGGTCTATGGAGGAATGGAAGATGATCTAGTTGTAAATGCTTACACAGATGCAAGCTTCCAAACTGACAAAGATGATAGCCGATCGCAATCGGGTTTTTGTTTATGTTAAATGGTGGAGCTGTAAGCTGGAAGAGTTCCAAGCAAAGTACAACCGCTGATTCTACAACAGAAGCTGAGTATATTGCTGCATCGGATGCTGCAAAGGAAGCTGTTTGGATTAAGAAGTTCATAACTGAACTTGAAGTGGTTCCTAGTATTGCTAATCCAATAGACCTTTATTGCGATAATAATGGTGCTATTGCTTAAGCAAAGGAACCAAGAGCACATCAAAAATCCAAACACATACTTAGGTTTTCATATCATTCGAGAGATCGTTGATAGGGGAGACGTAAATATATGCAGAGTACCTACTGATGACAATGTTGCGGACCCGCTAACAAAGGGACTTCCACAAGCTAAACATGATGGTCATGTTAGGTCCATGGGTATTAGATACATGGGAGATTGGGCCTAGGGCAAGTGGGAGATTGTTGGTAGTGGTGCCCTAGGCACGTTTAATAAACGTTGTAACTGTTATCATTTATTTCATATCAATAAAGAGATGTTTTGATTATTATTGTTGTTCATGTTTACTTATAATAATCCCCGTCCCTAGTACTTATTAAGCACTAGTATAAAGGCTAAATGATCATGGGATGATCATGTTAGATTTATGGGTACTTGTTTGGAACAAGGTACTGGACATGACCCGCTGTATGAGATTTATGTCATGGTCTATGTCATACATATATCTCATATTAGTTATGTCATTTGAATCCTTAGACATGAAGTTATTATAGTCTTCCACTTGATGAACATTATGTTTGACATATTCAAACGCTACCTTAACACGGTAGTTATAAAGGGTATGATTGGCATAATCGGATTCCCGTTGGGAAGAATAATAAGCTAAATGGATTTGTCCCTCCACGGAGAGATGTCAAGCTTGGGCCCCTCGAAGGAATAATGTTGATGAAATGTTCGGCGGACTCAAATGAATTGATTGGATCAATAGCATTTGAATTATCAACATATTCGGAATCGAGAAAGCATTGAACAAAACAAGTGACTGTTTGACCATGACTTGTGTTCAATGACATCGTGGACAAAGGATTATGACATATTCTAAAGGAATGCGAACTTGTATCTAGTTATACTATTTGGGTAGGTATGACGGTTTGCTAGAACCTAATCATATCTTATGGAATCATGTTTGAGCCCATTGCCAACTTAGTATAATCCTAGAGGGTCACACACAATAGAACGAATCTTAAATAAAAGGACTATATTGGCATTTAAGGTCGGAGGACTTCCAAGGAATTTCTGGAAAGATCTGGGCCTCCTGGTCAACCAAGCGGGCGCTTGGGTTGCACCAGGCGGGCGCCTACTCAAGCCGGAAAGGGACTGGAAGTTTCTGCCCAATACAGGCGGGCGCCTGGGTGGTACCAGGCGGGCGCCTGGTGCTCCCGATTGGAAAATTCCTAATTCGATTTAGGAAGGTTTTTGTCATAAGATTCCTATTTGGAATAGGTCTTAATTGTGTATAAAAACCCCAATTCGGCCAGACCATATTAACAAGTGCTTTTGTGAGTCTCAAAGAGTTTGAGAGAGATTTTATTTTGTTCTAAGATATCATTGATTGAGGAACAAAATAATTCACAAATAAATTCCATATAGTTCTTTATTGTATTGTGAAAGTGTGTTTCATAATATTGGTCTAGCAACCAAGATCAAAGAAGCTCCTTTGTTATTCGTTCGAAGTGTGGATACCGCTAGAGGGTGAATTTTATCATCTTACAAAGTTCGTGATTTGTTCGTGATAAAGCTTCAAGATCTCCACCAAGACCAAAGAGAAATTAATAGCCATCAAGGGTTAGTTATTCCTATATTCATTATGTTGTATTTGATTTAATCATATGAACGGATCCATGGCTTTGGGTTTCTTAAAATTTTAATTGCTATATTCCGCTGCGCATGTTACTCGGAAACCCAACAGTGGTATCAGAGCCCCGTTCATGTTGATTAATTCAATACTTGGATCATGTTGTGTGTATATAAATTGTTTATGTGCCAAGCATGATATGAATATTGGATTATATGATGTTTTATGTGTTTTGTGATTTTATGTGGTTTATTGTTTTTTCAACTTTAATCGCACGATTCAATCGCAATAAAAATTATGGTGGATTCTGAATTATTTCGATTATTGATTTTTGATTGGATCAAAGTTTTAATGATCGGGGAAAAATAATTTTGAGACAAAATTTTCAACTTGAAAATTCCATACCATTCTGACCATTCAGGCGCCCGCCCGCGCTGGACCAGGCGCGCGCTCGCTTCAGGCGCCCGCCCGTGCTGGACCAGGCGCGCGCTCGCTAGGCCAGAATGTTCTGATTTTGTTCAAAATCTGATTCTGGAATTTTTTGATAAATCCGACAAAACCAGTAACAAGACCACTTCAGACTTGCTGATCTGGAATGGGTTTTGGGTAGTTGGTTTGTGTGTGGATTTTGGGGTTTGATTTTCTTATTTTTTTTTAGTCTTGTGATTCCGAGATTGGTTCAAGTTTTG
>JAOWBW010000768.1:105919-168524 GCA_026119855.1 Campanula takesimana | reverse complement strand
TGGTTTCAAAAGTGCTTTGATGAGCGGCCGCCAGTCCCTTGTAGGCGCACCGCCCACGTCCCCAGTTTCAACAAAAAGTGTTTTAAATCTAAATTGAAATGAAAGCTTATCTCTCCTAAGGCATAGAAACCTTAGTATAAGATGTCCTAGCAAGTGTTGTGATACCTTAGGGGAATCAGAAGTGAGTCTTGTGAAACTGATTACTCATTAAATTAAAATGAGAACTTGAGTATAAAAAGGAAGAACTCTTCTTTATGTCTTGAAAGTGCTATGAACAAGCACTTATGTGTTATGCTTGTCTTGGAACCTATGTTGTGTACTTGGGGCACCAACTAATGTCTTGAGCTTGAATGTCCTAAGAAAAGGATTGGAAAATAATAACGGGAAAGATGTATAATTCATCTTCCTAGCTTGAACTTGAAGTATAAGATAATTAACTCTTGTACATGTTTAACCATCCAAATAAATGGATTGAGAACTTGGATATAAGATGATAAAATCTTGTATATGTATTGAATGTCTTGAATGTCCTGAATGTCTTGAATGTCTTGAATGTCCTGAAGTCTTGAATGTCTTGAATGTCTTAAGTTGAGACAGTAACTTGAAGTATAAGACAATAAAATCTTGTCATGACTTGAACATCAAATAATTGGATTAAGACTTGAATATAAGATTATAAAATCTTGTACGTGCCTTGGCATCAATATATGTGTATGGTAATAAACTTGAAAGATTCTTGATGTGTATATGCAAATCTTGCATATATTTACTTGATAGAATGTTACTTCTTGATTATTTGATACATGGTATGAATAACCGAAAGAGTTGGGATATGGGATTAGATAGAGAATATTAACTCTACTATACATTTGAATTTGATACGTGTATATTGGAAGTGCTATGAATAAGCACTAAAGTGCTAGTGATTGGTTGTAATCGTGTATCTACTCAATGAAGTATATAAAGAATAAAGAAATATCTTGTCTTGAAATAGGTTCCTAAAGAAAATAGGACTAGTGTAATATGAAGATAATTCATTAATCGTGAATACTACGATTTAAGTTATAAGAATAACTACAGAACACATATGTGTTGGAAAATGTATTCGATTATTAACGATACATATACGTGAGATATGACTGTGACTAAGTATGATGTGACCTATTCTATTACGTATTTAGAGTCTAAGGTATTGGGCTCTATTTGATAATAAGGGTATCGTGATAGACACTTTAATGTGTTAAACGTGATATGAATATGTACGTGCCAACTTGGCATGTGACAAAGTGATATAGTAATCGGCCTTGTGCTGATACTTACGAAACACTTATAAAGGGTCTTTGCTTAATTGGAAGATTGTGTGGCTGGAAGAGATGGTAAGCCAGGAAAAGATGCCTCAACTTTCTGTATGGGATTCTTTGGTAACTTCTGTTTGCTCTGGTATGGTTGCTCCTGAAGTTTTCTTTGAAAGGACAAGGAATTTGAGTTGATAGTTTCTATGGAACCCATTTATATCAGTATTCGACACAAGTTTTTAGTTTCGTTTTCTATGTACTCTCTGTGCTTGATATGTACTTGTTTGGTTAAATTTAAATACATTTATGTACCTGCACCCTAGTCTTGTCGTAGATACATGATCCTACTATCAGAGCGACACTTGGCTTGATTTTCTCCAATGATTCGTCAATACCTGTCACTTGTTCTCCACCAACACCTGCCTCCACATTCCTTCTTTTTGTCTGTTCAGTTTGAGGTCTGGAAATTACAGTAAGAGTTGTAGATTTCCTGCTTATAATTTTGAAATTGTTCCCCTCAAGTTAGACTTTTAATGGTGTACATAGTATTTTATAGGAGACCCATCAATGGATTTTTGTTCAGCCGTGGAAATATCCAGTCTTCATATCTTAAGAAACAACTGAAAAAATAAAAACCACTCTCTTTTTGTTAAGTGGGAATTACGGAGAAGCAGTCACTTTGGAAAAGTTGAAGGATTTTCACAGGAGAAGGGTACAGGTTTTGGCTGAATCTGGTGCTGACTTGATTGCATTTGAGACCATCCCTAATAAGCTTGAAGCTAAGGTATACATCTGTCACTAACGATCTTTTCTTGCAATCACTGTAAAAATTAGTATTATTGTGTTATTTCTTGATCATCTATGGCTGTAATTAGGCCTTTGTTTTCCCGCCTGGTTTTCCATCAAATGCTTTTAGACGGTTTTGTACAACCTTGGTACATGCAAATGCTTTTAGACGGTTTTGTTGCAGCAGCCAACAACAGGGGTTGTGGACAAGGATTTAGTGTCGTATGTAGGCAAAACAATGGTGCACATTGTTATGGGACGGAGGGAGTATATTTTTGATGAATAATATTTATTTTTTCTTCACTTTGTAGATTGAATTGAGCTATCTACATTCAGAGAAGATTGTACACCGTGACGTGAAGGCTGAAAATATGTTGCTGGACACTCGAAGAAACCTTAAAATTGCTGACTTTGTTGTTGCTCGTGTTGAGGCTCAGAATCCCAAGGACATGACTGGCGAAACCGGAACCCTTGGCTATATGGCCCCAGAGGTAAACTGACCTTGCTACCTAACCCCGCCCCCTTTAGCATGTTTTGGATCTCTGTTCCCGTATAAAATCCTAAATTGTTTAATTTTCTTAGTGCTATTTTCGTTATTTTTCTCCTTTAAAATAAAAATAAAAATTATTGCTGTGATTAGATCTCCAGAAGAGTTTGGATGAAGGGAAATGAGGTTATACTTTTAAGATGTTTCTTTTGCCCATGTCTTCGCAAATGGTAATAGAGAAAAGCCTTTATGATAGTAATGAAGGAATAAGAGTGTGTATGTATGTAACATGTATGTATATAATGTGGTATATCTATATCTAGAAGACTTAATATAGAAGGGGAGGATCAAGATTATGTTTTGTTACATTTACCCACCTAGTTGCTACAATATACTTATGGGTTATCTTGTTTTCCTCCATTTATCTCTGTTTGATAAGTAGAATTTTGTTCTACAAATTAGTTTGTGATTTTGTTCTACAAATTAGTTTGTGATCAATCAAACATATGGTCTTTTAATCAAAACAAAACGGTCATCACCAAATACAATTTTTTTTTTGTGGATTTGTTCAGAAAAGTAAAAAAATGAACAAACCTAAAAATTAAACAGTAGCACTCGAGAGAATAACTCAGCTATAGAGGGGCCAACTAGTCTGAAAAGTACTCATAGGCAAGATTCATCTGCTTCTTCCCCAACCCAGCAAGAAAAGGATCCGCCGCAAAAGCATAAGAAGAAGCAGGATTCCTGCGAGCAGCTTTTTGATCATATCCAACACTAGTTTGATCATGAGCCCGACCTTCTTGATCATCAGACGAGGTACAGACCTTTTTCGCAGCTGAAGCAGCTTCAATATTATCATTCTCGTTCTGCCCTTCTCCTTCATTAATCCTGCAATAAAAGGATCCGCAGGAGCAGCATAAGAAGAAGCAGGATTCCAACAAGAACCAGGATTCACAGAAGCTTCTTGATCAGCACCAACACTTGTTTGATGATCATGAGACACTGCTTCTTGATCATCATCAGACGACCTACGCACTTTCTTCGTGGCAGCAGCCTCATTACTAACTTGAGACATGATCTTGCGCTTTTTCTTGATGGGGTCCTTCACTCCACTTGTATTAAGCTTCAGAACACAAAAAACTCCATGCTTTAGCACATCATATTCAAGGCATGTATCATCCAACAGTCTGTACTCGGTCATTAGATAACCATTATCGTGTTTCGAACCCTTTTCTTGGTATTTGAAAGTATGTTCAGTCCCTAAAATTACTTCAACACCTTGACCTGCATCATCGTACACAACTTTCTTGGCCTGTTCTCCATGCCAAGTTCCTTTGCCAGCAGTCCGTTTGACATTCGTGGAACCAGATTTGCCCTTCCTCGTTAGCTTTGCAAAGAAGTAAAGAACCTTCTCCTGTGCATCCTTGAATATACTAGGGAGGTTGTTCTCGTCGTAAGGATTCAAGTCATCAAGAACATAGGCATCATCGCAACAAGGAAGAGGATCTCCAACAAGCTTCGAGAGCAAGAATCCAATACATTCATATTTGTCGGGACAGAATACAACACCAGCAGAAGAGGAAGAAGCCATTGACAATGATCAGAGATGAAGCAAAGTTACTACTGAGATCGAGAATTAGGTTATTGAGAGATAGAGATAGAAAGATGACTCCCAGCTCAATAAATAATTTAATTAATAGGAAGGAATTAGGAATTCGAATGATATTTATAGAGACTTGGATGGGCTCCAAGAATGTAGGAGTAGGTGTCACGTTATATATCTATAGCAGCTTAGTTGCACTACTATCTAGACTATATAATTCATTTTTCCTTAAAAATAGGATAAAACTAGTTGATAACTTCAAACATAGTACCACTTCCTTAAAAAGTAAAACATTTTAGTATTTATTTATTTACTCCATCCATCCCTAAATGAGTGTCCATTTTTACGAAATCTTTGTCCCAAAATTAGTGTCTTTTTTTGACATAACTTTGTCCCTAAATGTTTTTTTCGAAGTTTTTTTTTTCACTGGTCTCTTTATACTCCCTCTGTCCCGCTTTAAGGTTCTTACTTTCTTTTTTAGTTTGTCCCAATTTAAGGTTCTTACTTTGCTTTATTACCTAAAATGGAAAGTGGGACCCACTTGTCATTCTCACACAAAAACTCCCTACACACTTTCTTTCTCCCACTTTATTTTTCATTCTCACAACATTTACTTTTTCTTAATCTCCGTGCAAAGTCAAACTAAGAACTTTAAATTGGGACGGAGGGAGTACGTGCAAAACTAAATGTTTGGAAAGAAGATTACAAGATTATATATAAATCTTTGCCACCAAAGCATACAAATAGTTGACATTTTCAGATGTTCTTTAAAATGAAATTTGGATAATCATTTAGAGACATATGTGGTATTTGTTTATTGCCAACTCCTATTTTCTCCGACAATGTTGCAGTAATGTGTTTTTTGTTTTAATTTGGACAACCCAATCTTTAAAACTCAAATTGTAATAGAATATTTTTGCTTTTATGTCTCAATTAATGTAGCAGTAATTATACACACACACACTCATATATATATATATATATATATATATATATATATATATATATATATATGAGATGGAATCACCTGTACCACTTCTATGTAACACTTTGTGTACCACTGGTGATCCCACGGCTATTATCGTTGATGATAAAATCTTAATGTCAACTTAATTAACTCATAATCGTTAGATCACTAGTGGTACACCAAGTGGTACACAAGTGTGGTACAGGTGATTTCGTCTCTATATATATATATATATAAACAAAGAATAAGATTATACATGTTTTTTTTTTTAATTGGGATAACTCAATCGTTAAAACTCAAATCGTAATAAATTTAAAGACATTTTGTCTCATTTGATGTAACAGTAAATTTGCTCACTAATTTATTTCGTTTACGCATAAATTATTTTGAGAAATGTGCCTTTCTAATTAAGGTTTAAGGAAATAAGACTACATCTATAATAAATATCACTTTTTTAAGACAAATTCTCCTGTGAGACGGCCGCACGTGGTGCGACGACCGTCCACGGGGTTTACCCGACCCGCACCGCCCGACTCATTTTTAAATGGGTCAATATATAAGCTGTTTCTTCCCTTGTTTCTTCATTTGCAGATTTTTTTTCTCTCTCTTCTCTCTCTCTCTCTCTCTCTCTAAAGTTTCTCTACACACACAAACCCTAGCCGCCGCCCACCTCCCTCCTCCTTCTATTACCAGATCTCACCTCCGACGAACACCTCTCATCGGCCATATCCCCCCCCCCCCGCCACTCGCCTGCCGCCATTTCGCCACCTCCTCCCGCTATTTTGTAACAGTTTCTTTTTTTAAATGTGATAATTTAATAGTTCAATAATAACATGTAACAGTTTTTGATATAAAAAATTGTTATGTTTTACTAAAACAAAGTGTCGCTTTTTTTTCTTTGTCAAGAAGTGTAACACTTTTAATAAAAGAATGTAACACTTTTCTCTTCAAAATGTAACACTTATTTGAAAAAGAATGTAACATTTTTTTTCTATCAAAAAAACCGGTAATCAACTTATTTGTTATTTTTCAATTATAAAAAAACTTTGATAAAAAAAACATTAGTTATGAAGAATAATTTCTTCTCATCATCCAAATTCCAAACCATCAACATCGCTGGTACACTCTTCTTCGCCGGCGAGGAGCGTTTCTCCGACAGCACCTTCAACTTGCCATCAGACCTTTTCAGCTTCCATGATGGAGGAAAATATCATTTATGCTGAACAAATCATAACCAAATGGAACCTCGATTCCTCTACTGAATGAAAATTGCTCAAAAATTCACCATATAGTATCATATCTGTAATTTATTCCGAAGCTATGACCGGATCTGGCCAGATTTGGGTTCCGTCGTTTTTTTCTCTCTCCCCACAGATATACTTAAATATCTATATTTGTGAGAGAGAAAGAAAGGAGGAGACCGCGAAAATTCTTGCTTCAGAGGCAACGGCGGACGTGACCGGAGAAAAGTGGTGGTCGAACTTGTCGGAGCTATTGTGGCTGGTGAAAGAGAGAGAAAAGAGAGAGAGAAGAGAGAGAGAGAGAGAGGAAAAAATGCGTTGAAGGCTGCAAGCATGTGCGATGTGCGTGTTCTTTATATATATACGGACCCGACTGAGGAAATGGGTGGGTCGGGCGGGATTGGGTCGACCCGTGGGCGGCCCGTCGCACCTGTGCGGCCGCCGCACAGCAGACCGGCTCCTTTTTTAATTTAATCCTTTCAAAATATATATTGTAAAAGAAATACATCTTCTTCTTTCTTAGTTTTATTTTGAGTGACTTATGGCTTTTGAATTTTTATTAAGTCAAAATGTGTTTGTTTTCACTTAAAACCAATAAATAAATAAATACTCCATCCGACCATAATTATAGCAAAAACAAATCAAAAATACACATATTAAGAATATAGTTAAAGTTATTTGATTGTTTTTTATTTTATAACAAAATAATATGTTAAAATTAATAATATATCCCCATATGAAATGTGTAATAAATGTGCACTTTTATTTGAAAATGAGTAATTAATTAGGAATATTTTTTGGTAAAATAATATTAACTACAATTACATTTAATTAGTTTTGGATTGAAACTGAAAACAAATTGTTATATTTAAGGCTAAAAAATATTATCTTTTTTACTTATAATTGTGCCAGAAGGGGTATATTTTTTTTAAGATAAAATACATTTTACTTTTATAAGTTTTTTATTATGAAATTTTCAAAACAAAATATGGAAAATATTAATAATAGTTAACGCCTTGATAGTTGTGCTAACACCCGTTAAATATTTAACTATCTTTGATGCCTTTATTCACTTCCCATAAGGATAACTCCAATGGTGTATATCAAATCAAATTTTTAATCCCATATGAAAGAGTTAGCATATCTAGTGCTAAACATCATAATTACCAAATTTTAATGAAGAGTTAGGAAACGACTTTCTTAATTCTTGTGTACAAAATAATTCTAGTCTTATTAAGAAACGGCTTTCCTAATTCTTGAACAATTTCTTGTACCAATGAGAAACTTAATAAACCAATAAACCTTAATCCTTGTACCAAGAGGATTTCATTTTGCCAATTCAAGTCCCAATAATTACTCAACTTGTCGTGAATATATCCTTAACCAATAGTCATTGATTCAAAGACATATTCCTAACATACTATAGTATACTGTATTGTGGTAGAGAGAAGCCTTAATAAAGAAGGGGAGGATTAAGATTATGTTATTTACATTGCTAGTTGCTATGGGCTATCTTGTTTTCCTCCCATGATCCCTGTTTGATGCTCTTTCCGTCTCAAAATGATATTCACATTTTTTTTCGTCGTTATTATGAAATAACTTTGAACAATAATTTTAGGCTGGTTTAATTATACTAATGAAAATACAAAACTTTATATCGATACACCATCAATAATACTATCATTAATAAGTTTTAAATTTTTATTTGGATAGTTAAATAAACCTAAAATTATTGCTCTATTTTTTTGTAACAATGGTGAAAAAAAGTGTGAATATTATTTGACAAAGGGAGTATGCAACATTTTTTTTTGCATGCAATGGTTATATATACAGTGGAAGGGTGCTGTAATTTGGTTTCTTTTAAAAAACAAAGAGGCTTTGACCAATAAATCCCTAGGTCAAATAAAAACTACCAATAACGACAGACATTTTGAAAACCTACCAAAAAGTCCTTAGCCCTTTTCCTGAGCTAGAATGCCCTTCACCCACCCAGCCCCAACGTCTTTTTCTCCCTCTCTTCCTGTTTCTCTCTTTCTCTCTTCCTGTTTCTTTCTTTTTTCACCCAAAATTTTAAAATGACATATCTCAAAATATATAAACTGAAAAAAGGATTCGAAACCATTGTTTTAATCGTGTCGACAATACGAATCAAACAAGTACACTCAACACATAATTCAAATTTTATAAATAAAAAAAAAACATTTTTCACTTGTAAAAAATTGAAAAAAAAAATCATTTTTAATTTCTCAATTAATTTCACAATTTTAAAAAATAAAATTTTCACTTTTCACTTGTAAAATCATTTTTCAACTGATTTCTCAGATGTGTGATTTCACAGTTGTGTCATTTTTTCATTTTTCATTTTTAAAAACTGATAAATTCATCTCTCAATTTTTCACAATCATTATAATAACTAAGACATACATTTCACAGTTGTTCACATATGAATTTGAATATAATAACTGGGACATTCATTTAACATTTATTCACAATTGAATAAAAACTGATAAAATCACCTCTCATTTTTCCCAATTGATGACTCAATTTATCGGTTTAATTATATAATAAATGAGACATTCATTTCTCAGTTATTCACATATGAATTTGAGTACAACAACTAGTACATTAATTTCTCAGTTATAAATTTTTCTCTGTTGTTAATATAATAATAAATGAGATATTCATTTCTCAGTTATTCACACACGAGTTTAATATAAGAACTGGTAAATTTATTTCTCAGTTGTTAACACATGAGTTGAGTGTAACAACTAAGAAATTCATCGCACAGTTTTTACAAATGATACTCATTTTCAGAACTATGTGTTGTCAAATGCTCTTTAAACAATTGTGAAATAAACTTATCTCTTTTTTATTATTATTAAAATGAGTAATTGTCCAATTGTGAATAATTAATATTCCTAACAAAAAAAAAGAAAAAAAACAACAACAAATGTGAGGTTGTAGTGTTAAATATATAATAGTCTATTAATGGAACAAGTAAGAAGCTTGGCATAGTGGTTAGGAGTCTTAGCTAAGACCAAGAGGTCTTGGGTTCAAACTCTTATAAGAGCAAATAATTTTTATTTATAATACTTGGGGTTGTGGCGGCAGTGGATGAGGTCCGGTGGCAAGGGTCGGAAGCCCGGCGGCGGCGGTCACCAGTGGTGGTGGCGACGGTCGATGGTGGTGGTGGTCGGTGGCGGGCGCTGGTTGTCAAATGTAAAGGTGACAGTCAAAATGGTCAAATGTTAGAGGTGTTGGAGGATTTATTTTGGGCTGAGGGGTATTTTTGCCATTTAAAAGGTACGAGGAATTTATTGGTAAAATTGATTTGAACCTAAGGATCCTAAGGTAGATTTTGAAATGTTGTGTTTTTATTGGTAAATACCACATTCACCCAGTGACTTATTGGTAAAAATCCCAAAAACAAATGGTAGAAGCCTGATCAGAATTTTTTAAGTCAAAATGAGGACATGTTAATTGACTGATTTTTTTTTTTAAAAAGTACATTAAATTTTTTTCCACCTTAAATTTTCATGGAAACATAAAATTTAAGGTGAAATGAATTGACTGATCAGACATTTCTAAGTCAAAATGAGGAAATGTTATTTGACCGATCTTTTTGAGAAAATTAATGTGAGAGCCCGCGCTCGAAGCCGTAAAACGCTGAAATCGTCGCTCGCGAGCGATTCAAGTTTGCCTCGTGCTAATGCGCTTTTAGGAAAAACGAAGATAAAACATTTTGTAAGAGAAAGTGGGTTCGGGGGCTAAGTTACAAGAAGAGAAGGGGTTAGACACTCTCCTCGCCCATGATGATCTCTAGCATGCATGCTTCTTAAGTTCAATTTATGCCTTGTTATTATGCCTTAACAAAAGCGGTGATTTTATGTACAAAAGAGTCTTTCTATTCTATGTATGTTTGCTTAAACTCACAAATGAGAGTCGGTTTGGGTGGACTCTCACTTGGTTTTAAACCAATTGGCAATGTGTGGTCTCTCTATAGTGAATGTGTTTCTTGTATGGTAAAAATGGATGAATGGATGTATAATATGAATGGGGGAGGAGGTGAATGACCTTAGGTTACCCTTGCTTTGGCCTAGGAGGTGGTTTAGGGGACAACAACCCGGGTAGGAATGGTTGGAAGTCCCCTTAATGTGACATGAATGACCAAGTTGATAAATGGAAAAACACAGCAGGCCCTAAGGGCTTTATAATTGGAGATCCCTTTCAAATTCTAATTTAATGGAAACCTGAACCCCTTTCATTGAGGCATGGAAATTTTGATGATATAATTTGGTTATTAACTTTGTATTTGTTTGATTTTATGATATTTTAGACTATCAGAAAATTTTCAATTGTATATATTTTTTTCAATCATATATTCTTCTTCAAATAAAATTGTTAATGTTATAATGATGTTTTTTTAATCCGTTTCCGAGTCAGAATATTTCAATTGAAATAAGCCAATTGCTTTGGTGAGATTAGTTTGGTTACTCAATAAAATTATTATACACCCATGTGTCCTGTGAAAAGTTAGTCCCTTTTAGTCCTTTTTTATTACGATTTTATTACGAATGAAGTTTGAGCAATAATTTAGATTACTTTTAACTATCAAAATGAAAATTCACAACTTGTTATTGATATACCATTATAAATACTATCAATGTCAATTTTTAAATTCTCATTAAGATAACCAAAAGTAGCTTAAATTATTGCTTAAAGTTCATTAGTAGTAACAAAAAAAAAGAGGGATTAACTTTCGGAGACAGAGGGAGTATGATTCTTTACAGTAAGATAAAAAAAAAAGAACTACAAAATACTGCCTTTGTAGTTTTGTATAAATCTGTTTTACTTATATCGTTTTTGATATTCAGTTAAGTTTCTAATGAAATTGATATTGGGGGATTACCATCAGCTGATTAGAGCCTGGATGACAGCTGAATGAAAATTATACATTCTTGAAATTTTCACTTCATATGTATATGTAGTTATTTGACCTTCAAATTCCATGGAATGCCTAATTGTTCTTCAAATGAAATTGTTATATTTTGTGCATTAATTTTTTGAGGCTTTAATTTTTTTTTTTTTTTTTTGAGTATCCCATTACTTGTTCTTCAAACGAAAATATGCTCGGTATAGTTCATTACCAATAGTGTGATTTTAATTCTATGTCATGCAAAAATTTGACCCCCCTCACTACTAATCCTAGATACGCCACTGGCCGCCGTCAACTGGTTCGCTTCAGTCTGCTCCCGTTTTTCTCCTCTGTGAGTGAAATTGGGTTTCTCAATTGGGTGTGTGGAAGTATTTAATTATTGTATTTTAAGGAGTTGAAGGGTATAATAAGAAGTTTGACAAGTTTGTTTTATTTTTGAAGGGTGAACTTAGCCTTTAATGGTGTGTATAACAACACCCTTTCCGCAAGTTTAGTCCCCAAAATTGAACCCAATAGCTCCTCGGCTCCGATCGTCGGTCGTATTCTGCAAATCCCTCACAGCTCTCTCTCTCTCTCGCTCTCTCTCTCCCGCTTCTACAAACGTCGGTCACTAGCATTCACCTCCGGCCTTTTTCAAATCGCCTTCATCTCCGTCCAGCCTTCACCAGACAGCGTCGTCGTCTCCGGTCACCGCCGAATAATATGCGGTCTCCACGTTGCTCCATCATCTCTGGTCCCCTCCTGCGACAAAACAATGATGGATACGGATACAGCCTTGAGTCTAAACATACATGGTATTGGGCCACATTTACATGATAAAACTAATAGTACTTCACATTCAGAGTTTCTGTTTATTTGACAGTATATGTTTATTGTTCTACATGCATACGAGCTGTTTGATAAAATGTCCCAAAGAACATTTACTTTATCAATTGGTTTAAGTAAAAGTTCACGCAGATAATGTATTCATCACTGGTCCAATCCCTGTAATGTTGGGAGGGAGCTTGAAATTTGGTCAAGTTTGTTTTATTATCTGTTAATTGTTCTACAAGCTGATATCAAATGAGGTTTTGGTTCCTCCCATAGGTGGGCTGCTTTCTTCTTTGTTCAGCCATTCCTTTCTATCCTTGGATCTTGAGATTAACTGCTTCCGTTTTATATATATTCCTGCCAAGATTGTTTCACCTTATATGATGTGGGCATTGCTTTTTAAATTTCTTTCTTGAGCAGGCTAAACATTTTGACTGCCATGAATGTAAGATGGCCGAGGCTTCTTTCGCCAACATATCTCTCTCAGGTCATTCGAAATCAGAAGAATCCATTAAAGGCTCTCCAAATCTTCACTGAAGCAAAATCCCGATACCCCAATTACCATCACAATGGACCTGTATGTGCCACCATGATTAATGTTCTTGGAAGCTCTGGCCGGTTGAAAGATATGAAGGAAGTGATAAATCAGATTAAATAGGAATCTTGCGAGTGCCGAGATATGGTCTTTGCTAGTGCGATTAAGACCTATGCAAATGCTGGCTTGCTGAATGAAGCGGTCTCTCTTTTTAGGAACCTACCTCAGTTTAATTGTGTGAATTGGACAGAATCATTTAATACCCTTCTTCAGATACTAGTCAAACAATCTAAATTTGAAATCGCTCATCGTCTCTTCTTAGAGCACTGTGATAGGTGGGAAGTGAAATCTCGGACCCGTTGCCTAAATTAGCTATTGGTGCTATCTGTCAGCACAAACGCTCTGATCTTGCACTGCATGTCTTCCAAGAAATGTCTTCTCAGTGCTTTTATCCTGATAGGGACACTTACCGGGTTCTGATGAAAGGGTTGTGTGATGAATGGAGAATAAATGAGGCGATTCATTTGTTGTACTCAATGTTCTGGCGTATCTCTCAAAAGGGCAGTGGTGAAGATGTCGTGGTATATAGAATCCTCTTAGAAGCATTATGTGACTATGGACGTGTTGAGGAGGCAGTAGATATACTTGACAAGGTCTTAAGGAAAGGGCTTAAAGCCCCCAAGCGAAGCCGTAAGCAACTTGATCTTAGCCAATGCTGGGATGGTAAAGACAAAGAGCAAACAAAGGTTCTCATAAATGAAGCTCTGATCAAAGGTGTGATTCCGAGTTCAGAGAGTTACCGTGCAATGGCAGTTGATCTTTATTCCAACGGTAAGATCAGCAGTGCAAATAAAGTGCTCGAAGAAATGATGATCGAGGCTTCAGGCCTCCACTTCCAATTTATGAAGCTAAGATAGCTGCATTATGTAGTGATCGTAGGGTCGATGAAGTAGCAGATGTGATTACAGGGGAGATGGTGCAGGCGAATTGTGTTCCAACTGTTAGGTTGTATAACATACTAATAAAAGTTCTGTGTGAGGAAAGGAAATCCGCTATTGCTGTTGGCTATTTAGAAAAAATCACTAAGCAAGTCGGCTCTGTTCCTAACAAGGACACGTACGCGGTTATAGTGGGTGGGCTGTGTTGGGATGGAATTTTGTCACTTCGTCTCCGTCCAGGCCTACGTCACTCAAAATATATTGAAGCAAGTCAAATTTTGGAGCAGATGTTAGTCAACTCATATCGGCCTTGTGCTGAGACTTACGAAACACTTATAAAGGGTCTTTGCTTAATTGGAAGATCATACGAGGCAATTGTGTGGCTGGAAGAGATGGTAAGCCAGGAAAAGATGCCTCAACTTTCTGTATGGGATTCTTTGGTAACTTCTGTTTGCTCTGGTATGGTTGCTCCTGAGGTTTTCTTTGAAAGGACAAGGAATTTGAGTTGATAGTTTCTATGGAACCCATTTATATCAGTATTCGACACAAGTTTTAGTTTCGTTTTCTATGTACTCTCTGTGCTTGATATGTACTTGTTTGGTTAAATTTAAATGCATTTATGTACCTGCACCCTAGTCTTGTCGTAGATACATGATCCTACTATCAGAGCGACACTTGGCTTGATTTTCTCCAATGATTTGTCAATACATGTCACTTGTTCTCCACCAACACCTGCCTCCACATTCCTTCTTTTTGTCTGTTCAGTTTGAGGTCTGGAAATTACAGTAAGAGTTGTAGATTTCCTGCTTATAATTTTGAAATTGTTCCCCTTAAGTTAGACTTTTAATGGTGTACATAGTATTTTATAGGAGTCCCATCAATGGATTTTTGTTCAGCCGTGGAAATATCCAGTCTTCATATCTTAAGAAACAACTGAAAAAATAAAAACCACTCTCTTTTTGTTAAGTGGGAATTACGGAGAAGCAGTCACTTTGGAAAAGTTGAAGGATTTTCACAGGAGAAGGGTACAGGTTTTGGCTGAATCTGGTGCTGACTTGATTGCATTTGAGACCATCCCTAATAAGCTTGAAGCTAAGGTATACATCTGTCACTAACGATCTTTTCTTGCAATCACTGTAAAAATTAGTATTATTGTGTTATTTCTTGATCATCTATGGCTGTAATTAGGCCTTTGTTTTCCCGCCTGGTTTTCCATCAAATGCTTTTAGACGGTTTTGTACAACCTTGGTACATGCAAATGCTTTTAGACGGTTTTGTTGCAGCAGCCAACAACAGGGGTTGTGGACAAGGATTTAGTGTCGTATGTAGGCAAAACAATGGTGCACATTGTTATGGGACGGAGGGAGTATATTTTGATGAATAATATTTACTTTTTTCTTCACTTTGTAGATTGAATTGAGCTATCTACATTCAGAGAAGATTGTACACCGTGACGTGAAGGCTGAAAATATGTTGCTGGACACTCAAAGAAACCTTAAAATTGCTGACTTTGTTGTTGCTCGTGTTGAGGCTCAGAATCCCAAGGACATGACTGGCGAAACTGGAACCCTTGGCTATATGGCCCCAGAGGTAAACTGACCTTGCTACCTAACCCCGCCCCCTTTAGCATGTTTTGGATGTCTGTTCCCGTATAAAATCCTAAATTGTTTAATTTTCTTAGCGCTATTTTCGTTTTTTTTCTCCTTTAAAAAAAAAATAAAAATTATAGAAGAAAGATTGATTGGGCATGTTGTGTAGGTGCTTGATGGGAAACCATACAACAGAAAATGCGATGTCTACAGCTTTGGTGTATGCTTATGGGAAATTTATTGCTGTGATTTGCCTTACATGAACCTTAGCTTTGCAGAAATTTCATCTGCGGTTGTTCGACAGGTTAGTTACTGACAAACTTCTCTTGTTTCATTTGCGATTTTGAGTAAATGACTAGTTGCTGTGCGCTTTGGTCTAGCAACATCCAATTTGTTTAGTCTTTTGTTTTATTGTAAGTCTTCGGTATGATTTAATGTATATACCTGATCTCCCTTCTTTTCATTGTGTTTCGATGGTTCGTAGGCTGACCTTGTTTTGCATGTCTGAAAGTGTAGTTAGGCTTATGAGAATGAAAAGAGGCCTTTCTACACGTTATCAAACTCAGCACACTGTGAATAACTAGACAGAGAAAATGTTTTTATCATTTGTTTAACGACTCTCTAATACTCCCTCGGTCCAATGATAGTCCCGTTTGACTTGTCAAACATGTTTTGAAAATTCAGTTATTTTGAACCCTTAATTTTGGATTAAGACCAACTTTCTGAGACAAACAAAAAGGGGAAATGAGACTATTATTTGGGACGGAGGGAGTATGTAAGTGGAACTTTGTTTGTCCTGTGCTTCAAAAGCCTAAGCATATCTTTATTCCTCTCAGAAAGCACAGATTTCTCTTGATTATGTTTGTGCACTAGTTGGACTCGCATCATATGCCCATACAAATTTTTTGAAGATGTCATTGTTCTTATATGTGAAAACTGATATTTCTTTGTTATCTATGTTTTTTTTTATTTTTTCTTCAGAATCTGAGACCAGAAATCCCAAGATGTTGTCCGAGCGCATTGGCGCATATAATGAAAAAATGTTGGGACGGAAACCCAGAGAAGAGGCTGGACATGGATGAGGTAGTACGGATGTTGGAATCCATTGATATAAGCAAGGGAGGAGGAACGATACAAGAAGATCAGGCCGGTGGCTGTTTCTGCTTTGCTCCCACTCGTGGTCCATGAACAATCCAATCCAATCCTCCACGAGCCGTCAATTCGGGACCGTCCCGTCCCGCTATATATATGGGACGGGACGGGACAGTATATTCCTATCCCGAAAAAATGCGGGACTATTCGGGACGTCCCGTATGGGACGCGGGACGGGACGGGACGTCCCGTATTTTTTAAAACCCAGCACAACACAGCATTGCATCTTCTCCTGAAGCTTTATTAGCTCCAGTGGATTCTATCGTTTCTCCCCCTCCTCCAGTATCAGACAATAATGAAGGGCTAGGTAATTTATCAACAACTGATTTGGGAAGAGTTGCATCAGTCGGTCTTGTTACACAACCATGAAATCCATATCACATCTTGCTGATATATTGCTGCCATCATACACAGAAAGAATATGCTGCTATACATGATAAGACCGAGCGTCTCAGACCGGACCGGACCCGGTTCGAAGCCGGCGCAAGCAAGTTCGACTACACCGAACCGGATGAGCCCGCCAGCAATCAAGCCCGAGATAGCCCTGCCTCCCGCCGCTTTAAGGATCCCGTGTTGATCACTCAACCTCCTGCCCGGAGCCCGCAGCAGCCAGCTGTCACAAACGTACCACAGACGTTACCAGTTCGTACCTAACGTACCATAACGGTTGGTGGTGGAACCATGACTCCCTGACAACACGCCAAGTTCCTAGCCACTCCCCTGACCAAACCAATGAAGACCTGCCGCGTGTCCTTCCGGTACAAGGGCGGTTAGTATCTTAAACCTACCTCCTCCTTCTACTCATATAAATATTCCTATCCGCCCCCAAGGACCAGGTACGTGCTCTATCCTATTCACACACACAAGGTCTTCATTGAGCCTTCTTCTTAGGTTTTCCTCAGAGATCTTACTCTCACACCCGAGGGCCTAAGCCGGATTCCAACCCGGCCTTGGTCTTAACGGTGTTCTTGTTTGTGTTGTGATCAGGATCAAGAGACAGCTATATTGGAGTTCTACCTCCGTGACCCCAGAAACTCAGGGCGTCATCAGTGGTTCCATTGCCGGGAAACGAAAATCTTCCCAGTACAATCTTCTTGCTTCGTTTGCTTTTCCAATCTAATTCGTTTCAAATCCTCATCTAGTTCTTCCGTTTTTCACGTTTCTAAAAGAGTACCCCGTCTTTTCTGTTGATTCTTGACATACGAAATCTTCGCAATGACTGGGAAAGAAGTAAACCCAAATGCTAGCCCTTCGGGACAAGTGCCCCAGGGATCAGTTTTTGCCAGGTTGGGAAATAAGACTCTTAGTGGCAACTCCTATACCCCCTCTCAAAGGGCAAGGAGAGAGGCAGATCTGAGAGATCGTATAGAAACTTCCAAAGCTCTCAAAACTCAAAAAACTCCCGTTACTCCCCTCACCCCTGATCAAATCCAAAAGAAAATCCAGATCCTCACAGATAGGCAGAACCTGGTAGAGGAAGGGCTACAGTTGAATCTAGCCCTCGAGGAGCTGTTTAATGCCGAGGCCAATGCTAGAAGCCCCCTGAAAAATCAAAAGCCCATGATCTGACGAGCTCTAAGAGCAGGGCCAGTAGGATTGTAGGAGGAAAAAGGCGGACAATCCTCGTAGGTGATGACGAGGAGAGGGGAGAGGAAGAAGGGGAGAGTGAGGAGGGAGAATCACAGCCCAGAAAGACAAGAGGCCAATCTAAAGGAAAGGCAATTGTTAAAAATGATGATATAATTACAGAAACCGTGAAAAGGGCTAAAACGGGGGACATAATGGATCAAAAGTTCCAAAGAACGATCGCGGAGCTATGGGAGTCCAAGCAAAACGTAACAAAGTGCGTTGGACCCATGGACGCTTTCGCATCATGGATCAGCGATTCCCCGATCCAAAGAGGAAAGGTGCCCACGCTAGACGCGTATGACGGCTCGCGTATGACGGCTCATCTAACTCAAAAAGCCATGTTGGGCGATTTGAAGGGCAGATGGCCCTATTCTCAACAGATGAGGCCGTGAAGTGCAAAGCCCTCGCCTCCACCTTTAAAGGGAAGGCATTGGGGTGGTTATTGGCCCATAAACCGCGCTCTATCTGCAGCTACGAGCAATTACGGACTTCGTTCTTGAACTCGTTCGCGGGCGCGGGGGAGGCCGCAAGACCAAAATCGGACCTGTGCGGCGTTAAGCAATACCCCGGGGAAAACACAAAGGCATACATCACTCGGTTCCGGAAAATGACCGAGTAGATTGTGGATCTAACAAGGAACGACATCGAGCTATGCTTCTTAGGGGGATTAACATCCCATACTTTGAGGCAGGAGTTTGCTTGCCGAAAGCCCGAGGGGACAGAGGAGATGTATAACAGGGCCATCGCTATGGCCGGAGTAGAGCCCGCATTTATGGCCGATGCCCGCAGGAGCGTAAGGGAAAGAATCGAGCCCGCTCATGACCCTCGTCATCACTCAGGCTACTCGGGAAACAATGTTGGCCGAGGTAGAGGCAGACCAAGAGGCATGCCCAACTTTAAAAGAGGCGATGACAGTGCTTTCACCCCTTTGATCGCACCGAGAACTGAGATATTGCGGGCAGAAGCTTTGCCTCCACCACCTCCACTGGAGAGAAAGCCTTACGAGGCGAACAAAAAGAAATGGTGTGGATACCATGAAAGCCACGGGCATTCTACAGATGACTGTTTCCAGCTGAAGAAAATAATACAACAAAAGGTGGAGGCCGGGGAATTGAAGAAATGGATCACGGGGTCCAGCAGTAAAGAAGAAGCCCCGCGGGGAAATATTCAATACGTCAGAGACAATGATGCAGACGGGGAAGGACGTTACGACATCCAGTACATAGGAGAGGAAGCCCCAAGCAATACCCAGCTTTCCGCCCAGATCAGACGACTGGAAAAAGTATTCCTGATACCCACTTATCCGCCCGAGCAAGAGGAAATGATCGGCTTCAGAAGGAGTGAACTGGCATCCACCCTTTTCCATTCAACACAACCGTTAACAATCAAGATGGCTATTGGTAGAGCGGATATTGGAAGAGTCCTCATTGATACCGGGGCTTCACGGGACATACTTTACTTCCATTGTTTAGAAGAAATGGGGATGTCCGAGGCGCACTTAACCCCATATGCGGGCTTATTGGAAGGGTTCACGAATCATACGGTCTACGCAAAAGGGACCATTGACTTCGAAGTGACCATTGGAGAGAGGCCATTCGAGAAAACAGCCCGTGTCACGTTCATGGTGATTGATCTGAAATCCCAATACAACGCAATCTTAGGAGTGACCGCCCAGGCTGCCCTTGGAATCGTCGCATCAATCCCTCACCAAAAAATCAAGTTCAATACCCCGACAGGGATTGCGTGTATCGAGAATAAGCCCGAGCTCTTCCTCAAGGTAATAGAGAGGAAGAGGAAGGAGAGCGCAGCAAAGCAGAGACTGGGAAGCCCGAGGGAGGCAAAAAAGGCCAAAGCAAGTGAAAAGGAGGTCGCAGGCACGGCCATGATCGGGACGTTGTCTTTCCACTCCACGAGGGCAGAATTCAAGCAGAGCAGGAGAGCCCGCCGTATGGCCGCGGAAACCGAGCATGTCAATATCGTAATTGATTCACTGCATGACCGAGAGGTTGCAGATATTCGCCCTAATGATGCTTTGGAAGATGTGGTCATAAATCCGGCATACCCTGAGCAGACAATAAAAGTCGGGCTAGAGATCCCCGCGGAGGAAAGGAAGGTGTTGATAGAGCTGTTGAGAAGAAGCCTAGACGTGTTCGCCTGGACCGTAGAGGATATGGAGGGGATAAGCAGAGAGGTGATCGAGCACGAACTGAATATCGATCCCACATTTACCCGGGTCCTCCAGAAAGAAAGATACTTTTCACCTGAGAAGAAAGCGGCGATCAAAGTCGAGGTAGATAAGCTGCTAAAAGCAGGAATCATAAGCCCGGTCAAATATCCGAGGTGGTTAGCCAACGTCGTCATGGTAACCAAAGCAAATGGAAAGTGGAGAATGTGCGTGGATTTCACAGATTTGAACAAAGCCTGCCCCAAGGATTGTTACCCTCTCCCCCGGATCGATCAATTAGTAGACTCCATCGCCGGCCATAGGGTATTAAGCTTTATAGATGCATACTCGGGCTATCATCAAATCAAAATGAGGGAGGCCGATGTTCCATCATGCGCTTTCTATGCCGCGGGCAAAACCTACACGTTTAACAACATGCCGTTTGGCCTCAAGAACGCGGGCGGTATGTATCAAAGGATGGTAGGCATCGTCTTTGATGATCAATTAGGCCGGAACCTGGAGGCTTACATCGACGATATGGTTATCAAGACCAAGGAAACATCTCACGACATTGACGTGACAGAAACCTTCACCAGCCTCCGGAGAAATAATATGAAACTTAACCCATCCAAGTGCGCCTTTGGAGTAAAGGCAGGGAAGTTTTTGGGCTTCATGGTGAATCAGAGAGGGATAGAGACAAACCCGGAGAAGATCATGGCGTTAATAAGCATGCAACCCCCCAGATGTGTTAAGGAGATACAGAAGCTGAATGGCCGCATCACGGCCCTGGGGAGGTTCATCGCCAAGTCAGCAGAAAAATGCCTACCTTTCTTTAAAACTTTGAAAGGAGAAAAAAAGGAGGGTTTTGAATGGAACGAGGACTGCCGGAATGCTTTTGAGCAGATAAAAGCTTACCTCGGAAAGCCGCCGCTGTTGAGCAGCCCCGTTTTGGGTGAAGAACTCTACATTTTTCTGGCCGCAACAGATCACGCTGTGGCTGCGGTTTTGGTAAGGGAAGAGGACGACCTTCAGAAGCCCGTGTACTATGTCTCCAAGGCATTATCCGCGGTAGAAGGGCGCTACTTGAACATTGAAAAGCTGGCTTTCGCCTTACTTATAGCCGCTCGGAAGCTGCGGGCATACTTCATCCCCGACCCAATCACGGTCTATTTGGATACCCCGCTGAAAAAAGTGCTCCATAAACCCGAATCCTCGGGAAGAATGCTGTCATGGTCGATAGAACTGACTGAGTTCCAAATCACTTACTCCCCGCGAAAGACCATTAAGGCACAAGCACTGGCGGACTTTGTGGCAGAAACTACGTTTGAAGTAAAGGAAAGCGAAGCGGACAAAGTCCAGCCCGATAAAGCAAAGAAAAAGCGGGGCCAAAAGGCCATGGATGAAGGGGAAAAACCAGAGAATTGTTGGTCGTTAAGCGTTGACGAATCATCGGGAAAAACTGTTAGTGGCGCCGGAATCCTATTGATCGCCCCAGAAGGTCAAAGGTTTAAACGAGCCTTAAGGTTCAAGTTCGCGGTTTCCAACAATCAAGCCGAGTACGAGGCGTTGATAGCGGGCTTGGAATTAGCCCGGGACATGAAGGTCTCAAAATTGATTGTGAAGAGCGACTCACAGCTAGTGGTAAATCAGGTCAAAGGGGAATATGAGACAAATCACCCGGTGCTGCTCAAATACAAGGAACTTGCAGCAAACCTGTTGGGGGAATTTGAGTACCACGAGCTGACCCAGGTTAACCGGGCTGAAAACTCCGAGGCGGACTTGCTTTCAAGAATCACGAACGAAGACATCGCGAAGCTTAGTATGGATTGTTGGATAGAATTTACGGAACGCCCGGCCACCGACAAGGTAGAGATCCACCAGATAGGGGAGCCCGAGAAGGATTGGGTAGACGAGATTATGGAATACATAGAGAAGGAGACCCTTCCCAGCGATCCGGATCGGGCAAAGGTTTTGAGAAGACAAGCCGCCAGATACACGATCATTGACGACGTGCTTTACCGAAGGTCTTTTACCAAACCCCTGCTGAGGTGTGTGAAATCCGAGACCATTACCAACTTATTATACGAAGTCCATGAGGGCGTGTGTGGAGGGCATCCCGGTGCCCGGACATTATCCGACAAGATCAGATTCCTCGGGTATTACTGGCCGACAATGAAAAAAGATGCGGAGGAATATGTCCGCAAATGCGATCAATGCCAGAGATTCGCCAACATACCAAGGCAGCCATCCACGGAGCAGAGCCTGGTAGCCCCAACTTGGGCATTTGACATGTGGGGAATTGATTTGATTGGGCCTTATCCCAAAGCGCCCGGCGGAGCGCAAATGGTAGTGGTCGCAGTAGATTATTTCACAAAATGGGTAGAGGCCAAGGCGCTAACTAGCACGACGGAAGCAAGTATTATCAAGTTCATCCACGACCATATATTCTGCCGGTTTGGTTTGCCCCGGGCTATCGTCTCCGATCATGGACCCCAGTTCCAAAGCAAGTTTACGGCGGAATGCATGAGACTCAACGTAGAACATCGGCAATCATCTGTCGCAAGACCGCAGGGAAATGGACAGGCCGAGGCCGCAAATAAGTTGCTTATGACCGCCTTGCACAAAAATTTGAAGGGAAGGAGCGGTCGCTGGATGGAAGAGCTCAGTACTGCCCTATGGGTTGTCCGAACCACAACGAGGAATTCAACAGGAGAAACCCCCTTTTCCTTGACATATGGATCAGAGGCGGTCGCGCCCGTAGAGACAGCCCTACCCACCTACAGGGTCGCCCATTTTGATGAAACAAGGAATGAGGAAGCCCGGAGAAAAGACTTAGACCTTCTTGAAGAAAAACGATTGGAAGCACGGGCAAAGATGGTCAATTATAAACAAAAGGCCAAAGTCCATCATGACAAAAGGGTGAACAAGAGGTCATTTTCCGTGGGAGACTGGGTCTTGAGAAAAGTTGAAGTCACGGGGAGGCAGCCCGGATATAACAAGCTCTCGCCCAACTGGGAAGGGCCTTATCAGATTGCCCGCATAATCAAAGAAGGGACTTACAGACTCCTCACCAAAGAAGGGAAGGACTTGAAGAACGCTTGGCACAGCGACCACCTGAAGAAGTATTACCCTTGAAGATTGTATTCCCCCCTGTTATTAGAAATCCGCCTAGTTTCTACCTTATGCATTGTAATGTTGATGTACGGCTCAATGAGCGAAAAAGATGAAAGATCAATAATATTATGTTTGTCCCATTAAAATAAAAGATCTTCATAAATTCTCATGCATGATGCACGGTCATACGCCTTCGAGCTAGACCGTAAGCCCGCCAAGGGAAATACCGTTGCATGAATTCTCATGCACGATGCACGGTCATACGCCCTCGAGCTAGACCGTAAGCCCGCCAAGGGAAATACCGTTGCATGAATTCTCATGCACGATGCACGGTCATACGCCCTCGAGCTAGACCGTAAGCCCGCCAAGGGAAATACCATTGCATGAATTCTCATGAACGATGCACGGTCATACGCCCTCGAGCTAGACCGTAAGCCCGCCAAGGGAGATACCGTTGCATGAACTCTCATGAACGATGCGCGGTCATACGCCCTCGAGCTAGACCGTAAGCCCGCCAAGGGAGATAATAATGAAAAACAAACAAAGTGTTCGAGAAAGAACAATAAATGCTTGGCAATCCCAAGGCAGCCAACAATAAGGGCAATAAGACACAACGAAAGTAAACGGCAAGGAGATATGGGGATCAAAAGAAGAGCAATTAAATACATTACCAAATCATGTCAAAATGGAGTCGAATGTTCAAATTCACGGAATCTAATACTATTACAAAAAGGCCCCAGGACGCAGCCCGGTTTGATCTTCAGCTGCCCGGCGGCGGATTGACTTCCACTTCTGGAACAGAATCAGAGGCAGTATGGTCAGCGGCAGAACGAGCCAGAGCTTCAGAGGCTTCGGCTAGAGCGGAGGCAAAAGCTGAAAAGGGAAGAACAATACCTTCAACGAAGGGGCCATTGGGGCCAAATACCTTCTCCAGAGCCGCGGCCAGAGACAAGGCGGATTCATCACCTGTAAACCGCAAATCATCTATCATTTTGATCAAGGGTTGAACGGTTACGGGTGAAACCGGAGGCAAAGCATTCCGAACCGCCTCGGGCAAGGCTTCAAGTTGATGATCGGCAAAAGGCACTAAGGAATGACCATTAAAGCATTCCGGATCCGTGGCCACGATGGAACAAAGGATAGTGATCTCTTGGGCAGTATATTTCCCAGTGGCCGCCAGATTCCGGGCAATAGTGTGCACCGCCTGTTCATATTGCTCATTGCCCGCGACGGATAATTTGTCAGAGTACTCTGCGGACTCTTTGAATTCAGCAACCGCCTTGCCCCTCTCCTCCTCCAAGACCCGCTCACGTTCATTCTCATAGCGCATTTGGTCAAGAAGTTTGCCGTCCAGCTCGTCCACTCTGTTGGACAGCTCCTCGGACTTCTTCCTCTCCGCCTCCAAAGACCTCAGGAGCTCAGTATTGCGAGCATCAACACTCGCCTTCTCAGCCTCAGCCCGCTCTTTGGCTTCTCGAGCAGCGGCCAGTTCACTACTTAATTTAGATACCTCCTTGGCCGCGCTAACGACCTCCGCATCTTTGCTCTTTAATTCCTGGCCGGCGCTCTCCACAGTCTTGGTCAACTTTTGGACCTCCTCCCTCGCCGCCATCAGCTCATTATTCCTCGCCGCGATCACGGCGGCATCAGACTCGTGTTGGGTCCGCAGATAGATAACCTCGTTGGCAATCTGCAAATAACAAAGGTGATTAGACTACGGTGCGGAGAGAAGCACGATATATAACCCAAGTCAAAAACGAACCTCGGTCAAGCACAAGCCCACGTTGCCCGCGGCGGCGATAGGATTCGAAGCAGCCAAAACCTTCTGTTGGTAATCTGGAAAATAGAGGCGGTGCATCAGCCCATCACCAACATAAGCATTAGCGCTCCGGCGTCTATGAAGATCCACCCCATACACCTCAAGGGCCTTGGCTATCTTAAGCCCGAACTCCCGGGCGCGCTCTCGATCCTCAATTGACTCCACTGGGAATAGATTGGAGCATAGGGTCCCTCTCGAAGGAGATAAGACCGTAAAATCGCCGGAGGAAGAGCCAACCCTCTGATATTTATCCCTCTGAGGGGACGCCGGATCCACGATAGCAGGGCGTTTCTTCGTGGGCTCGGGAGCAGATAGACCTACGCCAGAAGCCTGGGAAGAGTGGCCGGTTCCAATCACAGTTTTGCCGCGGCCAGCGCCTTGGCGGGGATTCGGAGGCAGGTTCCGGGTCAGTTGCGGCTGAGAGACCACCGCTCCGGACTTATCAACCTTGTCCGTGACAGGGATCTTGACCCCAGGAGCCTCCACCCTTTTCATAGCATCAGCTCTCCTTTGCTTTTCAAGAGCCGCGGCTTTCCTGGCCGCGATCTTGATCTCTGCTGCGGACTTAGGAGGCATCGTGTCGGTTGGGTCTGCGAACAAGAACAACAGTCAGATAGATAAAAACAAAGCGAAAAAAGACAAGAAAATAGTATGAAAGTGTACAATGAAAGAGACCGAGTAAACCAGGGTCTGGACAAGTCTCCCCCGAATTACAGGCAGAGCAATTAGAAAGGAAAGCAAATGATTGATGAACTTTCCAATCAGGATCTCGCAACAGAGGGGCCATGATAACCCTAGGCTCGGGGCCAGAAACGCGCCTCGGGGCCACCCCGGCGAAGGTCAAGAGCTCCTCATCGCTAATAATTGCTGAGACGTCGTAAACTTGAGGAGTCTCCACAACGGACTGGTCGTCCAGGGTAACCCTCTTCGTAAACCGAGCAAGATAGGCCTCCATCGCCGCGCTCAGCTCTCGGCCTTCGTCCGGATCAGGAAAGTTTTGGCGGGACATCGAAATCGGCGCTAAATTGTCAGGACGAGGGAATGGCCAGCCTAAACGGTTCTGAATAACGAAGGGATATCTTTGCCACTGATCGAACTTGTTAGTAGCAGCGGAAAAAATCTTCTCAGACCGCGGTTTGGTCTTTAAGCTCAAGCAGCCCGCAGTGACTTGATGGGTGAAGTAAATATGGAGCGCGGACAAAGAAGGCTCATACCCCAACATCCGGCTCACGACTATAAAGGACACCAGATAGCGAATGGCATTCGGGGTCAAGTCCATAGGGAGGCAATGGGTGAACTCAAGAAATTCACAAAGAAACGGATCCAAGGGAAGGCGCAGCCCGTTTTCGAACTGAGCCGGGTAGAATATGCAGGCAAGGTTCTTGGCCCGGATCAAGGGAGGAGTCATTGATCTCCCACCCATAAGAGACTCGTATTCAATAAGACCGTAGACAAGATAGACTTTTGGGTCGACGCAGAACTGCGACAAATACTCATCACCATCATCCTCCTCGCTCTCGTCCCTCAAACCCGCGCCAGAGCTAGACGCACCTGCTTGACTGGTCCTCCTGTTATCAGGGCCCTCGGGAAAGGAATCTACGATCCTAACAGGGGAACGAAGCAAGTTGACCTTGCGAGCAGTATCAGGGGCCAACCTCTCCAGTTGCCCGCGTGAGTCCGACTGAGTATCTGAAGAACCATCTCCCATGACATCCCGGGCAGGTTCATCCAATAAGAATTCGTCGCCATCATCAGCCCGCTCTGAAGCATCCCCGCTGCTGGTAACTTCAATCACCCCAGCACCCGCGGAAACGTCGCGGTTATGGCCTTGAACGGGCAGATCGTCATCCAGAGGGACATCCAACCAAGACTGAGCATTAGAGCCGCTTGCAGACACGCGGTCTCCACCTAATCTCACCAACCTTCTAGCGTTACCGGCCATATCTACATTATCGGGGAATCGAGTTAAAACCGCTTTCACAAAAACCCCTAACTGTTCCTCGCCCCCTATTACCCTCATTCTCCCCGAGTCAAAATGAACTGAGGGGCCTGTCTCCCACAGCAGGGGTAGGATCCAAGAGTCCCACTCATAGACTATCCCTATGGTCATAAAAGCATCCCGGGAAAGCCTTTTCCAGGCATTTATCAGGTACCGGTAAACCCCTCCCGTTCGTCGACAACAACCGAAAAGGTCCGGACGAAGCATTCTCCCCAGGTCCAATTCATCCATAATCACAGTCAGAGGTTTTTTCAACAAAACTTTATAAAATCAAAGATGGACCCAGAATTCCTAAGAAAGAGACAAGTTAACCGGTTAGAAATCGGAGATTCGGTGGTTAAAAGTTAAAAGCTTGGTTCGTGATGTTATAAGTTGTGAAAACACGGCGTGTTAAGTTTCTACCCCCGATGAACGGTGGAGAGGACCGAAGGCGAAAAGTTAGCAATCAGAAACCAGCGACGAAAATAAAAAGGGAAGCACTACCTGTTAAATCGATCGAGTTAAGGAAACGGAGGAAGCAAATCAACGTCGTTATCAGCAATATTTCTCTCAAGAGCGATGGTCAAAGATTAAAAATATCGAAGGTCTTTGAATAAGCTAGTTAGGGTTATTTATACCCCCAGAATGGGTCGGGTTTGTCCAAAAATCCGGAGCAACCCGGCATAGACCCGGAAAACGAAGAGGCGGGAATCAGCTTTTTTCGAATTCCAATGACGGTTCGCATTTAATGAGCGTGCTCCTTGTCATATCAAGGACCTGACAGCTACGTCACTAGCCTGACTCGAGGGGCCCACTGTCCTGTCATCAACCACCATCGTAAGACTCCCGTCCCATGATATTCCGTGCCCGTATTTACTACAATTTGCCCGGGACGAGCTATGGAAGTGTAACTCCTCGCGCCGCTGTTAAATAAGCTGACCCTCGGAGTTAGGGGCCACTGATAAGACCGAGCGTCTCAGACCGGACCGGACCCGGTTCGAAGCCGGCGCAAGCAAGTTCGACTACACCGAACCGGATGAGCCCGCCAGCAATTAAGCCCGAGATAGCCCTGCCTCCTGCCGCTTTAAGGATCCCGTGTTGATCACTCAACCTCCTGCCCGGAGCCCGCAGCAGCCAGCTGTCACAAACGTACCACAGACGTTACCAGTTCGTACCTGACGTACCATAACGGTTGGTGGTGGAACCATGACTCCCTGACAACACGCCAAGTTCCCAGCCACTCCCCTGACCAAACCAATGAAGACCTGCCGCGTGTCCTTCCGGTACAAGGGCGGTTAGTATCTTAAACCTACCTCCTCCTTCTACTCATATAAATATTCCTATCCGCCCCCAAGGACCAGGTACGTGCTCTATCCTATTCACACACACAAGGTCTTCATTGAGCCTTCTTCTTAGGTTTTCCTCAGAGATCTTACTCTCACACCCGAGGGCCTAAGCCGGATTCCAACCCGGCCTTGGTTTTAACGGTGTTCTTGTTTGTGTTGTGATCAGGATCAAGAGACAGCTATATTGGAGTTCTACCTCCGTGACCCCAGAAACTCAGGGCGTCATCAATACATAGAAAAGATGTGCATATGGTCAACTATAATATATTACTGGAGATTGTACCTTAGTTGGATTAGAAATGTTTCCTTGTACATAGCTTGATTTCCTCCTAAACTTATGTAATAGACACGTACACACTTGTATATACTCCCTCCGTCCCATTTCAAATTGCAAAAGTTGCCAAAAAGAGTGTCCCAACTAAAATTTGCAAAATCCAAAAATGGCAAGTTTTAACCCACTTGCACACTCACATCCACTAACCCACTAACTATTCTCTACCCCACTCTCTCTCCCACTCAACTATCAACACTCACAACACATCACCTTTTTCACTTTTTCCCTTAATCCTCGCCAACCTAGTATTTGCAATTTGAAATGGGACGGGGAGTATATCTTTTGCAGTACAATGAATAAAAGCACACCTGGCACCAAACTTTCAGGTCTCATTAAATTTAGTGATACTCCATGCTTTTAAGGCAGAGTATGTTGCTCTGATGCAAGAACTGGAAGCAAAGAAGGAGGGTTTAGGTAGTTAATTATGATAATCGGATTGTTTAATAAAAACAAAGCTTTCAGATGGTTTGAAAGTAAAAAAAAAAACTTATCAGTGCTTATGTGTAATGTTTGGGTTTATTTCAAAATCGTTATTTTGTGATCGGGTGATCGCGTCAACCTATCCCGTCTTTGTCCCGATTTGTCCCGCGTCCCGAAGTGATTTGGGATGGGACGGGGTATTCACGTCCCGCGATAAATTGGTCCAGTCCCGTCCCGTATAGTTGGCGGGACATCATAGTTTTGTCCCGTCCCGTCCCGTTGTCCCGAATTGACGGGTGGGGGCCCCACCCAATCTCATTCTTTCTCACACCCCCTCAGTCATACCAGCTCGGTTAATGATGATGATGTTATGGTGAATTTTGGTGCTATGCGTGCATATATCTATATGTTGGTAGTTTATAATGAGAGTGGCAAAGCAAACCTTGTTTTATAAGTTGTTTCCCTGAATTTTATTAGTTGTATATCTACTCTCTTTCGCAGTGCACCCGCTAGCATCACTTTATAGTGCACCCACTAGAATCCATATTCTCTTTTGTAGTGCACCCGCTAGCAGCTCTTTTTAGTGTTAAGAGTGCACCCACTAGCATCTCTATCTAGTGTCTCTTATTTCCAAAACGAGATTTCTGTAAATTCGAGGGGCAATAACCATAATTGAATCTTATTTGGGAGAATTACCAACAACAGAGCAGAAAATGTTACTGTATTAGTAAGGAACAATCTGATAAAATTGAAGTAGATGGGGTTTAAAAAAGAGGAGGAAAGTAGGTTTATGGTGGATTTCCTGGACAAGTGCCGTGATAGACGGTGGTTTAGCGATGGAGCTGGAACGGCACGGGGCTGATCTCAACAACCCTCTTTGGAGTGCCAAGTGTCTCATTAGCTCCCCTCATCTCGTTAGACGGGTATGCTCTTTATTTTGCAAGTTTGATAAAAATTGAAAACTTAATTCAATTTGTTATATTTTGGATAAAAAAGACATTGATTTTGGAACGAAAACAATGGAGTATATTTTTAACTACTCCCTTCATCCCAAAACGAATGTTTGTATTTGCTCTTGATCAAGAGCAAATACAATACAAACATTCATTTTGGGATGGAGTAGTTAATAGAGCAAAAACGGACATTCGTTTTGAGAAAGAGGGAGTATTTCCAAATGACTTTTCCCACTACGATGTAAAATTCCGATTGCATTCGTCTTAATATTATGTACAACCTTGGCACATACAAATGCTTTTAGATGGTTTTGTTGCAGCAGCCATCAGCAGGGGTTGTGACGAGGATTTTGTGTCTTGTAGGCAAACGGCAGGAGGTTGGGGCTTCTCTTATTGGTGGTTGTTGCAGTACTGCTCCAAACACAATCAGGGGTATTCATAAGTCACTGTCCAAGAAATCAGCTGCTTAATCTCGGAGCTTCTTCGCTTGTTGGCATGTCTGAAGTCCGATCCTATCTTATGTATCTCGACCCTATCTTATGCATCTTAGATCTCCAGAAAAGTTTGGATGAAGGGAAATGCGGTTATACTTTTAAGATGTTTCTTTTGCCCATGTCTTCACAAATGGTAATAGAGAAAAGCCTTTATGATAGTAATGGAGGAATAAGAGTGTTGTATGTATGTAACATGTATGTATATAATGTGGTAGATCTATATCTAGAAGACTTAATATAGAAGGGGAGGATCAAGATTATGTTTTGTTACATTTACCCAGCTAATTGCTACAATATACTTATGGGTTATCTTGTTTTCCTCCATTTATCTCTGTTTGATAAGTAGCATTTTGTTCTACAAATTAGTTTGTGATTTTGTTCTACAAATTAGTTTGTGATCAATCAAACATATGGTCTTTTAATCAAAACAAAACGGTCATCACCAAATACAATTTTTTGTTTGTGGATTTGTTCAGAAAAGTAAAAAAATGAACAAACGTAAAAATTAAACAGTAGCACTCGAGAGAATAACTCATTGCGAGCATGCAAGTAAAAATAACTCAGCTATAGAGGGGCCAACTAGTCTGAAAAGTACTCATAGGCAAGATTCATCTGCTCTTCTTCCCCAACCCAGCAAGAAAAAGGATCCGCCGCAGAAGCATAAGAAGAAGCAGGATTCCTGCGAGCAGCTTCTTGATCATATCCAACACTAGTTTGATCATGAGTCCGGCCTTCTTGATCATCAGACGAGGTACAGACCTTTTTCGCAGCTGAAGCAGCTTCAATATTATCATTCTCATTCTGCCCTTCTCCTTCATTAATCCTGCAATAAAAAGGATCCGCAGGAGCAGCATAAGAAGAAGCAGGATTCCAACAAGAACCAGGATTCACATCAGCTTCTTGATCAGCACCAATACTTGTTTGATGATCACACTACAACAAAAATGCTCTTTACAACGTTTAAAAAACGTTGTAATAGACATTTGACAACGTTTCGTGAAACGTTGTGTTATCTACTGTTGTAATAGGTCCCAGGGTTCAACAACATTTTACAAACGTTATAGAAAAGTGTAAGACAACGTTTTCCAAAACGTTGTAAAACTGTAACTACAACCTTTTTTCCAAACGTTGTACTATTCTTTTACCACGTTTTGGAAACGTTGTGAATGTGTTTTTTATTTAATAAAAAAAAAACAAATTTGTTTTATAGATCTTCCATCAACTTCACCAATGCCTGCTGCAACAACTCATATAAAAACACCTATCACATTAAATACAAAGAATACTACTCATTTCATGTTTACTTCACAAATGATTCCATATCCATTTCATACAGAAACAATAATGTAACAATAAACCAACATAGAAAAATAAATGTCCTGATTGCTAATCAATTTTAACTAATATAGATGCAACTATACACACATAAAAAGCTAAGTTAGACTTCCAAATCCAAATGACCTTGTGCCATATCCATAAGCATTTCAAACAAGCCTGGTGTAGCGACTGCCTAGTCGATTGCCTAGTGCCCATCGCAGTTGAGATTCAGTTGTACGTTGTTGTTGCTACTGCAACAATTAGAGAGTTAGATAAATCAAGGTTGCAAGATTATTACTACTTGTGTGCACACTTATTACTTTGCAACTAACCCCATGCCTTGGCACGAGTCAGTTTTATTTCCCAATTATTCTCATAATTTTATACATTGTTGTTCAAAATCAACCTCACTTGTAACCATTTGCATCATCAAAATAGTATCAAAATGCATTAATAATGAAGTCAGTCTTGCTCCCATGGTTTCTTAGTGTAAACATTTACATTTTAATCATAAAAGGGTCAGAAAAGTGGAATAAGTCAGAAACTTTAAATATACTCTATCCATCCCAAAATGTTGTTCCCTCTTTTTTTGAGGTTAGTACGAATGAACTTTGAGTAATAATTAATGAAAATATAAAACTTAATATTGATACACCATTATCAATATTATCAATAACAAGTTTAATATTTTCATTAGGATAATTAAATTGAACTAAAATTATTGCTCAAATTCTTTCGTACTATCATAAATATAATTGAACAAAAATTATTGCTCAAAATACTGTTAATGAATAAAAAAAATGGTTGGAAATATATGAAAGGGATTAAGAGATTAGAACCTGAAGGTAAAGGAGGAAGCTCCGGTTGTAAAGCAACCTCAGTTGGCTTTGTTTTGGCATTGGTAACCTCGAAGAAGCCCGGTTACGTAACAAGATTTCCAAAATCAGGTGGAAAAATATAATACACAACACCAAGAAGCCAATATCAATTAAGCTGTTTGGGTTCAGAATTATTAAAAGTTTGGGTTCAGAATTATTAAAAGAAAAACAAAATAACTTATAGGAGTTCCACTTTCATTTTTTTTTTCTAGAACTGCGTTGACTTGTCCCTTCCCTGTTTTCCTGGGTGTTTCCTTCACTATTAGCTGCTGCTTCATGGGATAAAAAATTAGGTTCAACCAAGTTTATGGCTTGATCTCTTACAAAATAAATTTAATGAAACCACAAGATTGCACCTTCTTATTTTGACCTTTGTCGCTTTGATCGACCAGATTTTATAGTCGAGAGAGATCATGCAATTTCGACAAATAACAATTTACAAGCATCTTACTTGCCCATCCTAACTTCCATTGTTTTCCATTAAGTACCTGAAAATTTGAAACTTACAGTTTCGATGAGTAAAATATTTTTAAGATATAAGATATAACAGAAGAATTAAGTTATCCCACAAGATCACTACCATTAAAGACATACAAGTACTAAGGAACTTAGTTTCTCGAAACAAAGTTTATCGCAATTTTTAAGAATAATTTAACAGGCTACAATGTATTCTGTAGTCTTCTGATCACTTAAATACAAGAAACTTCACCACACTCCAGCAGCAGGAGGGAAATTCAGCATATGATATAGACTTAATCTCAGAAACAAGAATTGTGGTCAACCAAGAATCCATTAATCATGTACCAACTAAATACAATAATGTAAACAGCAAGTGATAAAATGTTTGTTTCATACGTGATAATACAATTGAAAACACAAACAAATGATAATTAAGTACTTTCACTGGTTTAATGATCAGCACTAACACTTGTTTGATGATCATGAGACACAGCTTCTTGATCATCATCAGACAACCTACGCACTTTCTTCGTGGCAGCAGCATCATTACTAACTTGAGACATGATCTTGCGCTTTTTCTTGATGGGGTCCTTCACTCCACTTGTATTAAGCTTCAGAACACAAAAAACTCCATGCTTTAGCACATCATATTCAAGGCATGTATCATCCAACAGTCTGTACTCGGTCATTAGATAACCATTATCGTGTTTCGAACCCTTTTCTTGGTATTTGAAAGTATGTTCAGTCCCTAAAATTACTTCAACACCTTGACCTGCATCATCGTACACAACTTTCTTGGCCTGTTCTCCATGCCAAGTTCCTTTGCCAGCAGTCCGTTTGACATTCGTGGAACCAGATTTGCCCTTCCGCGTTAGCTTTGCAAAGAAGTAAAGATCCTTCTCCTGTGCATGCTTGAAGATACTAGGGAGATTGTTTTCATCGTAAGGATTCAAGTCATCAAGAACATAGCCATCATCGCAACAAGGAAGAGGATCTCCAACAAGCTTCGAGAGCAAGATTCCAATACATTCATATTTGTCGGGACGGTATACATAACCAGAAGAAGAGGAAGAAGCCATTGACAATGATCAGAGATGAAGCAGCAAGGTTACTACTTACAACAGAGAGAAATAGGTTAGTGAAAGAGTGAGAGAAAGAAAGAAGACAAATATATAGGGATACGATTAAGTGAGAATTGGCTGGGCTCCAAGAATGTAGGAGTAGCGGTGGCGTTATGCCCAAGCAGTTTAGTTGCCCTATACTACTATCTAGACTATACAAATCATTTTTCCATAAAAATAGGATAAAAAGATCTTCATCACTTCAAACATACTAGTACCACTTTCTAAAAAAATAAAATACTACTCCCCTGTCCCTAAAATGAGTGTCCATTTTCAATAAAAAAATTTTCCAAAATGAGTGTTTTTTTTAGCAATGCTAAGGGCACAAAATATGGTCACAAAATCTTGCTCACAAGATGAGGTGACGATATTTTATTGGTTACATCGATAATGGACCCGCCACACTCTAATTAAAAAAACCAATAACATTGTTACACCTAGGATTTTGTGAGCAAGTTTTTGTGACTTTTTTGTGCCCCTAGTATTTTTTATTTTTTTTAGCATAACTTTGTCCCTAAATGTTTTTTTTCGCTTTTTTTTTCATCGGTCTCTTTATACGTGCAAAACTAAATGTTTGGAAATGAGATTACAAGATTATATATGAATCTTTGCCACCAAAGTGTACAAAAAGTTGACATTTTCAGATGTCCCTTAAAATAAAATTTGGACACTCATTTAAGGGACAGAGGTATTAGTAATTTTGTTTATTCATTTAGCATGGCAACTCCTAATTTCTCCCGTAATGTAGCAGTAATGTTTTTTTTTTTTTTTTGGACAACCCAATCTTTAAAACTCAAATCGTAATGAATCTAACAGACATTTTGTCTCAGTTAATGTCAAAAGATTAACCGATATAAAATTATCTTGACAAATGTATATTTTCATTTAAGTTTTAGGGAAACTGAATCCGCCCAAAGTGTCGTATTTTCCTTTTCAATCATTCAAAAATACTCCCTCCGGCCACAATTATAGCAACAAAAAAAAAACACACATATTAAGAATATATTTAAAGTTATTTAATAATGCAAAATTTTAACTGAGACCGAGTCCTAGCTCAATATTTACTCCCTCGATCCTATGAAGAGTGCAAAGCATAATTTTATTCACAGAGTATAGAAATATATATAGTACAATGAAAGAGTCCTAACTAGGTAAGTAGATACTTGTTTCCTAATCTAAAATTCAATAGTGATATATACAATAATCTCAAGAGTAGGCTACAAGTAATGAACACAAAAACCCTAGGGAAACCCTAGGGCCGGGGGCTGCTGTGACTGGGTGGAACAACGGGCCCGTGGTTCGGGTCACGTATTACCCGTAGTATCCTCAATACGCCCCCGCAAGATGGACGATCGGTGGAGAAGACCAATCTTGGAAGTGAGTTGTTGAAAGTGTAGTCGTGGCAATGGTTTGGTAAGAACATCGGCAAGCTGATCAGACCCAGAAATGTGTTGAACACGGAGTGTTCCAGACTGAACTTGCTCGCGCACAAAGTGAAAAGAGAGAGCAACATGCTTCATTAGGGAATGGAAGACCGGGTTGGCAGAGTAGATTGTGGCACCAAGGTTGTCACAATAAATGACAGGCGTGTGAGACGGAGAGAACCCAAGTTCAGTAAGTAGGTTTCGAACCCAAGCTATCTCGGCAGTGGTATCAGCGACAGCACGAAACTCTGCCTCAGTGGAGGAACGAGCCAGAGATCGTTGTTTGCGAGAGGACCAAGCAACAGGATTGCGACCATAGTAAACCAAGAAACCCGAGGTTGAGACGTAATCCGATTTGTCACCGGCCCAATCAGCATCACAGAATGAAAGTAAGGTCGGGGGGAGGAGAAAATCTGTAATCCCAAATGCATAGAACCATGAAGGTAACGAAAAATGCGTTTGAGAGCCATCCAGTGAGTATGCTGAGGGTTTTGCATAAACTGAGCAAGTTTATTAACCGAGAAGGCGATATCTGGGCGGGTGAAAGAAATGAACTGGAGGCCACCAACAAGGGCACGGTAAGCGGTAGGATCAACAGCAGCTGTGGAAGTGGATGTGGTGAGGGGGGGGGAGAGACCGCCATGGGAGTAGGAAGGGGTTTGGAATCATTCATCTTATGATGAGTGAGGAGGTCGCTGATATATTTGGTTTGAGATAGGAGAATACCATCTTGGTTGGGGTGACTTCAACACCCAGAAAGTAGGACGGGGGACCAAGGTCTTTAAGGGAGAAACGAGTGGAAATACTGGTAAGGAACGAGGTGAGGGCTGAGGTGGAGGGACCTGTGACAATGATGTCATCAACGTACACAAGAAGATAAAGAGGGGATGGAGTAGAAAGAATAAAGAGAGAGGGATCGGCTAAAAAAGGTTTGAAGCCGTAGGAGAGAAGATAGGATTTGAGTTCATTGAACCAAGCACGAGATGCTTGTTTAAGGCCATAAATAGCGTTGGAGAGACGACAGATAAAGGAGGGGTTGGTGGAATCAACAAATCCTGGAGGTTGGGTCATGAAAACGGTTTCAGAAAGAGTACCTTTCATGAAGGCATTATTGACATCAAGTTGATGAAGAGACCATTTATGAGTGGTGGCAAGAGAGAGTAATAGACGAACTGTGGAAGGTTTGACAACAGGACTGAAAGTTTCAGAATAGTCAACTCCGGGTTTTTGGTGAAAGCCTTTGGCAACAAGGCGGGCTTTGTATTTGTGAATGGTATTACCAAGGTTGTACTTGATGCGGAAGACCCATTTGCAGCCAACAACATTGTGAGCAGCGGAAGGGGGGGCAAGAGACCAGGTTTGGTTGCAGGTGAGAACCTGATATTCTTCAAGCATGGCATATCGCCAGTGTGGAATGGAGAGAGCCTGTTTGGAGGTGGTGGGTAGGCTAGTAGGGGAGTGGAGGAGGGAGAGGTGAGTATATTTGGGATTGGGTTTAACGATGCCATGGGATAGACGGGTGGATATGGTGCGAGTGGGAGGGAAAGATGTAGGGAATGGATTTGGGGAAGGATCGACCGAGGAGATGAGTGTCCGGTCAGGTGAAAGATGAGGTTCGTCCAGACCTGGAGAAGGGGTGCGGTCGGGTGAGGTGGGGGGTGCGGTCGGGCTGAGGCAGGGGTGCGGTCGGGTGTTGTTTGTGGTCCGGTCGGGGGGGAAGGAGGGGTGCGACCGGGTGATTGCTGGGTCCGGTCGGGTCTGGGGACGGAGTTTGGTCGGGTGGTGGAGTTGGTCCGACCGGGTTATTACATGGAGGAGCGGCCGTGGGATGGGGAGGTTGTTGGGGAAGAGGTATAGAAATTCAGTCAGATAGAGAGAGGGGAGTGGAATGGGGGAGAGGAGGTGAGGGTAGAGTAAGGGTGAACAGTTTAGACAAACTTAACATGGCGAGATGTGTAAACTTGGTTGGTGGTAGGATCCAAGCAGTGATAGGCACTTTGGGAGGATGAGTAGCCCACAAAGACACAGGGCATGGATTTGGGGGCCATTTTGTGAGGTGTGTAAGGGCGAAGCCAGGGGTAGCACAAGCAGCCAAAGCTGCGGAGTTTGGAGTAATTGGAAGGGGTTTTGAATAACCGGAGATATGGTGAGTCATTTTTTAGGGTGGGGGTGGGTAGACGGTTAATGAGATAAACCGCAGTGGTAAGGGAATAAGGCCAGTGAGTGAGAGGAAGGTTGGCATGAGATAGGAGAGAGAGACCAGTTTCAACAATGTGGCGGTGTCGACGTTCTGCATACCCATTATGTTCAGGGGTATGGGGAGGGGTGGTAAGATGAGTGACACCGTCGTTAAGGAGTGTGGGTGTTAGTTTGAGATATTCGCCACCATTATCAGAGTAGAATTGGGATAATTGGGCGACAAAAGTATTTTTCAACAAGTGTTTTAAACCAAAGAAAGGTGGTATAGGTGTCAGATTTTTTTTTAAGTGGGTGTAAGGATCCCGCCCCGCGACGAAGGAAACGAAGGGTTTTCGTTTCGAAGGGCGAAAAAACCAAACACGGTTACCACGCAAAACATAACGGAGTCGCCACATTTGTTAATTATTTAACCCAACAAATGAAAAGGTTAGAGATTTTATTAGTTCAGAGGTCAGGTTGTAAGGATCCCGTCCCTCGGGGCGAAACAAGCGAAGTTCGCACGAGGAAGAAATGCCAAACACGGGTAACTTTCCTAATGAAAAAGAAACGGAGTCACCACATTTGTTAATTTTAAACCAAACAAATGAAAATGGTTAGAGAAGGTGAGTTCGGAGGTCAGGTAACATTTTGGGAAGAACATATTTAAGGTTCACCCAAAATTCCTAGGAAAAACCGAGTCTCCCTTGTTAGTTTGAAAATGTGCATGTGTGTGTGTATTTAACGGAAAAAGTTTATGTTATTGGTTTTGTTTGGAAAAACTTAACTGAAAGGGTCTGTTTATTAAGAAAATAGGGATCAGAGGGCAAAACAGACATTTTGCCCTCAGTTCCCAATACAGCCGTACGGATGTACAGGCAATTTCCTGGGATTTTACATTTCAGTCAAGAACAGTCCAGTTTCAAAGCAGAAACAGAACATTCTGTTGAAACTGGACAGAACTGTTTTGATTCCAGTTTGTTTAAAAAACTTTATAAGTTTAAATACAACATTCCTATGCCAAATGATCATCACTTGGTCCTCAAAACAAGTATTTGGGTGTGATCATGAGCAATCCTTGGAGAAAATTAAGAAAAGTTGATGAACATGCCCTTTGGGCCAAAATTGACCATTTGGTGATTAAAGATTGAAACTTTATCCCCAAGATGGCATTTTTATGACTTATTAACCCTTAAAGAGTCAAATTAACACATAAAGATTGAATCTTTATAACCCCAAAGGGGACTTTAGAGTTAGATCAATGTTGGATGATAAAGATGGAAGCTTTATCATCCAAATGATCATTATTGCCAACAAAAGCATCATTCCAACTAGACAAGGATGTAAATGACAATCAACAAGCCATGATCATCTAGGTTTGAACCTCTTCCACACAAGGCATGGAGGGCACCTCGGATCATCTCATGGCTTGAACAAGAGAAATATAGAGTAATATATGTATATTTGCTTGAATGGACAAGTCTTGCATAAATGTAAAGGTGCTTGAATGGACAAGTCTTGCATAAATGTAAAAGTGCTTGAATGGACAAGTCTTGCAAATAATATAAAGGTTAACATAAACTTAAACAAAGATTAAAGATAAAATAGAGTTATAGATGAAGAGAAGGGAGTGGGAGAAGGTGGCTTTACCTATTTTGGTTTAGCCAATCTTCCTTTTTCTCTTTCACTCTTTGTTTCACTCTTCTCTCACACTACTGCAGTGATTTTGACAGAGTAATCCTTCTTATGTTGTTTCTCCCCCCCTGAAATGATCAGCATGGGGTTCAATTTATAGAGGCTGAGGGTGCCCAAAGTAGGTGTACGGCTAGGGACCTCATGTGCCCAAACCATCCGTACGACTCGACTTGGAGAGCTTCTGGATTTTTCCAAGTTTAATTCCAGTTCAGTCCTGGAATATCAGGTTTATCCTAGTGAGGTCCTGGCCCATTGGTTTATCCCTGAATGGTACCAAGAATTCCTCTAAAGTAGGTCGATTTCAGATTGGGGTACTTACACAGGTTACGCCTTGGGAAGAGTTTTACGTCACCCAAGTCGCCTCGGATGAGTCCGAGTCTCCCTAATGTTGGTTAACAAAAGTGCATGTGTGTGTGTGTATTTAACGGAAAAGAGTCTGTTTTAACTTTTATTCAAAATTTAACTGAAAAGGGGGTCCTTTATTAAGAAAACAGGGATCAGAGGACAAAATGGACATTTTGCCCTCTGAGTCCAGAGTAGCCGTACGGCTAGAGCATACTTTTCCTAGAATTTTTACAGTTTGTTCAGGAACAGTCCAGTTCCAGGCAGAAATAGAGTATTCTGCTGAAACTGGACTAAACTGTTCTGATTCCAGTTTTATTTCAACACAACAAACTTAAACAAAATCATTCCTATGCCTAATGATCATCAATTGAACCCCAAAACAAGTATTTGGGTGTGATCAAAGGCAATCATTGGAGAAATTTTTGAAAAGTTGATGAACATGGCTTTTGAACCAAAATGACCATTTGATGACTAAAGATGGAAACTTTATCATCAAGATGGCATTTTTACACATTATTAACCTTTTAGGGACTAAATTATTGCATAAAGATTCAATCTTTATGACCCAAAATGGGATTTCAAGGCTAAATCAAGAGGGGAAGTGATAAACACCTAGGTTTTATCATCCCACATGATTATCATGGCCAAATCAAAACAAAATTAACATAAATATTTGAGACTTTCACCACAAAAGTGGATCCTTAAGCCAAATACAACATTGGGACAACATTATTTGACATAAAGATTTGATCTTTATGACCCCAAAGAGGATTTTGAAGCTAGATCAATGTTTGGATGATAAAGATTGAAACTTTATCATCCAAATGACCATCCTTGCTACCAATTAACAACATAATCAACCAAAACATGTGCCCTTTTTTATTAAAATAGATCATTAATTTGTTATAAGTAAGAAATTCAACAAACCATGATCATCCTTAGGTTAGAACCACTTTCACACAAAGTGTGAAGGGCACCTTGAATCATCCATGGTTCGGACCATAATGTATAACAATATATATATATATATAGTGCTTGAAGGACAAGACTTGCAATAAGATTAAGATTAAAGTGCTTGAAGGACAAGACTTGCAATGAAATTAAGTTGCTTAAATGGACAAGACTTGCAAGAATTAAGAGATGAACAACAATAATATGAACAAAAAAAAGAGATAAGATGAAGAGAAGGATGGGGGAGAAGGTGGCTTCACCTATGTTTAGTTAGGCCAATCTTCCTTTCTCTTTCACTCTCAAAACACTCTCTGGAGAAATTTTAGCAGACTAACACTAACAATAATCGTTTATCCCCCTCTGAAATGATCAGCATGGGGTTCAATTTATAGAGGCTAAGGGTGCCCAACATAGCCGTACGGCTAGGGACCTCATGTGCCCAAACCATCCGTACGACTCGACTTGGCGAGCTTCTGGATTTTTCCAAGTTTAATTCCAGTTCAGTCCTGGAATATCAGGTTTATCCTAGTGAAGTCCTAGCCCATTGGTTTATCCCTAAATGGCACCAAGAATTCCTCTAAAGTAGGTCGATTTCAGATTGGGGTACTTACAGAGCCCCTCGGCAACGTCGCTTTTGAAGAAAGCAGGGTTGTCGATAAAACAAGCATCCCAATCTGATGGGAGGACAGCTTGGCCGATTTGGGTGAGAGAATTTCAAGGCTACTCAAACCTATAAGCATCCCATTTTGATGGGAGGACGGCATAGCCGATTTGGGTGAGAGATTTCTAAGGCTAGTCAAACCTATAAGCATCCCATTTTGATGGGAGGACGACATAGCCGATTTGGGTGAGAGATTCTAAGGCTACTCAAACCTATAAGCATCCCATTTTGATGGGAGGACGACATAGCCGATTTGGGTGGGAGATTCTAAGGCTACTTAAACCCATAAGCATCCCATTTTGATGGGAGGACGGCATAGCCGATTTGTTCTATGGCTGGACCTAGAGGTATAGGATTCCTACGTATCCCTATTTGAGGGAATCAAGCCTATCGTAGTTCGAAAGATGGGTGAGAGATTTTGAGGCTACTCAAACCTATAGACGACCGTTGAGGTCGGTGGGGAACTCGGGCATGACACTCATTTGGTCAGAGGCAAAGGTTCGCGCGTGACACTCATTCGGTCAGAGGCGAAGGTTCGGGCGTGACACTCATTTGGTCAGAGGAAAGGTTAGGGCGTGACACTCATTTGGTCAGAGGCAAGGTTCGGGCGTGACACTCATTTGGTCAGAGGCAGGGTTCGGGCGTGACACTCGTTTGGTCAGAGGCAGGGACTCGGGCATGACACTCATTCGGTCAGAGGCAAAGGTTCGGGCGTGACACTTATTTGGTCAGAGGCGAAGGTTTGGGCGTGACACTCATTTGGTTAGAGGCAAGGTTCGGGCGTGACACTCATTTGGTCAGAGGCAGGGTTCGGGCGTAACACTCGTTTGGTCAGAGGCAGGGACGCGGGCATGACACTCATTCGGTCAGAGGCAGGGACTCGGGCATGACACTCATTCGGTCAGAGGCAAGGACTCGGGCATGACACTCATTCGGTCAGAGGCAAGGACTCGGGCATGACACTTATTCGGTCAGAGGCAGGGTTTGGGCGTGACACTCATTTGGTCAGAGGCAGGGACTTGGGGATGACACTCATTCGGTCAGATGCAAAGGTTCGGGCGTGACACTCATTTGGTCAAAGGCAGGGTTCGGGCGTGACACTCATTTGGTCAGAGGCAGGGTTCGGGCGTGACACTCGTTTGGTCAGAGGCGGGGACTCGGGCATGACACTCATTTGGTCAGAGGCAAAGGTTCAGGCGTGACACTCATTTGGTCAGAGGTGAAGGTTCGGGCGTGACACTCATTTGGTCAGAGGCAAGGTTCGGGCGTGACACTCATTTGGTCAGAGGCAGGGTTCGGGCGTGACACTCGTTTGGTCAGAGGCAAGGTTCGGGCGTGACACTCATTTGGTCAGAGGCAGGGTTCGGGCATGACACTCATTCGGTCAGAGGCAAAGGTTCGGGCGTGACACTCATTCGGTCAGAGGCGAAGGTTCGGGCGTGACACTCATTTGGTCAGAGGCGAAGGTTCGGGGGTGACACTCATTTGGTCAGAGGCAAGGTTTGGGCGTGACACTCATTTGGTCAGAGGCAGGGTTCGGGCGTGACACTCATTCGGTCAGAGGCGAAGGTTCGGGCGTGACACTCATTTGGTCAGAGGCGAAGGTTCGGGCGTGACACTCATTTGGTCAGAGGCAAGGTTTGGGCGTGACACTCATTTGGTCAGAGGCAGGGTTCGGGCATGACACTCGTTTGGTCAGAGGCAGGGACGCGGGCATGATACTCATTCGGTCAGAGGCAAGAACTCGGGCATGACACTCATTCGGTCAGAGGAAAGGACTCGGGCATGACACTCATTCAGTCAGATGCAAAGGTTCGGGCGTGACACTCATTTGGTCAGAGGCAGGGTTTGGGCGTGACACTCATTTGGTCAGAGGCAGGACGCGGGCATGACACTCATTCGGTCAGAGGCAAGGACTCGGGCATGATACTCATTCGGTCAGAGGCAGGGACTCTGGCATGACACTCATTCGGTCAGAGGTAAGGACTCGGGCATGGCACTCATTCGGTCATAGGCAAGGGATTCGGTCAACCTGGCTCTATGGGAGAGGGTTGACTACAAGATTGGTCTTACGTCATCTTCGACTGCCGGGAGTACAACGGATTTGCCTCTCACTTGGTCAATCCTAAAGGTTTGGTCAACTTGGCTCTATGGGAGAGGGTTGACTACAAGATTGGTCTTACGTCATCTTTGACTGCCGGGAGAACAACGGATTTGACTCTCACTTGGTCAATCCTAAAGGTTTGGCCAACTTGGCTCTACGGGAGAGGGTTGACTACAAGATTGGTCTTACGCCATCTTTGACTGCCGGGAGAACAACGGATTTGACTTTCACTTGGTCAATCCTAAAGGTTTGGTCAACTTGGCTCTATGGGAGAGGGTTGACTACAAGACTGGTCTTACGTCATCTTTGACTGCCGGGAGAACAACGGATTTAACTCTCACTTTGTCAATCCTAAAGGTTTGGTCAACACTAACTACGAGATGGTTGACTAACAAGGATGGTCTTACGTCACTTTAGACTGCCGGGACAACAACGGATTTGACTTTCACTTGGTCAATCCTAAAGGTTTGCTCAACACTAACTACGAGATGGTTGACTAACAAGGATGGTCTTACGTCATTTTGGACTGCCAGGAGAACAACGGATTTGACTCTCACTTGGTCAATCCTAAAGGTTTGGTCAACACTAACTACGAGATGGTTGACTAACAAGGATGGTCTTACGTCATTTTGGACTGCCAGGGACAAACACTTTATCCTAAAATGACCATTCTGGGTCAAGGCTTGACTTGGGTCAACTCCATCTTTGGGGAGTTTGACCGGGAAAATTTTAACTTGACCTCTTTGGTCAAAGTTTGAACTTTGGTCAACTCAACTCTACGGGAAGGTTGACACACTTTCTTGACACCGGGGGAAGCCTATGGGTGACCTTTTAGACACATTGTGGATGAAAAAGTCCAATCATTTTGAGAGAAGATAAAAAGCATTTTGCTTGAAACATTGTTTTTTGATAAATGAGGCCAAAAGGGCAAGCTTAAAAATGCTTATTCCTAAAGGCAAATCTTTTAACGAAGCATGTTAGTCAAATTTTTTATTTTAACTTAACCATGAGGTTCGTCATGCATAAAGTCCCTTGGAGCTTTGTCCATTTCTTAGCAGTGATTGGGTATAGAGAACCCTTTTGTCATTGATATTGGGGTAGCCCCATGTCCTTCTCGCTGTTGATGTTGGAGGTAGCCCCATGTCCTTATTGGTGTCTGTGGCGGCATAGCCCCATGTCCTCGTTGTCTTCGATGTCGGGGTAGCCCCATGTCTTTGTGGAAGTAGCCCCATGTCTTTGTGGCGGTAGCCCCATGTCTTTATGGAGGTAGCCCCATGCCCTTGTGGTCGTTGGTGTGGAGGTAGCCCCAATGTCGTCCTTCGACCTTTGATGCTGGCGTAGACCCAATATCATCTTTCGACCTTTGGCATTGGCATAGACCCAACATGACCTTTGAAGTGAGGTTAGGAACCTATCCCTTTTTCATGACGCACCCTTTCTTTTGCCTAGGCCGCCCTTGCGGGTTTTCAACCTAGCGGGCTACTTTTTTGCGTCTTTTATGGCACACCCTGTCTTTTGCCTAGGCCTCCCTTATGGGTTTTCAACCTAGCGGGCTACTCTTTTGGTGCCTCTTTTTTTATGAGTGATCCAGCCGACTCGATGGGACAGGGACTTAAGATGTCTTTTGGAGAAAACATGCAGGGGCATTTATTTAGGCAGGAGAGAGTCCCTCAATTGTATCATGAAATAGGAGGAAGCCCCTGCTTGACAGAACATAAGTGTTTAGCTCTTTCCTAGGATGTAGAGAAGAAGACTTGTCGAGACATTTGAAATTTGTCTTGGTTAAAATTATCAAAATGATTGCTTGGATGGACCATGTTCATTATTAAGTCGAGATTATAACAAGCAATTAGCCTTAACATGTATAAATGTTGTGATCAATTAGGATTAAGATTCGATCAATGGCAAGATCAAAAGGTGTTTATGGGGGATTGGTCCTTGTCTGGTAAATTGGTCATTGATGGGACCAAGGGGGAGAGGCTTGGCTACTTTAGGAAAGCCATGGTTTGACCGTTCTTTCTCAAGATGTGACCGTACCCAAAGGTTGCCTACGTTCCCCTCAGTTTGAGGAGCTCAGGTCGCCGTAGTTCGGCCTTAGGCCGTCTTTTGCTGAAATTAGCTTTCTTTCGATGTTGTCTCGGAGGACGTTGTTGCTCACTTTGCTTTGCGGTGAACTCCTTGAGATGGACCTCTTGGGGTGAACAATATTTGGTGCGAACGGGCCTTTCTTTCCGCCATTTACTTTCCTCCTTTCCATACATTCATTTCCTTTCCCTCTTTTTTTTTTTTTTTTTTTTTGGAGGAGGTAATCATTAGCCCCAGCTCGCTTTCTCGGGAATTGTCTCCTTTGTAGCCCCTTGGTGGCGTGCCTGTTACTTTGGGCTGACTTTGAAGATTTCGGGAAGCCCTATGCTTGGTCGCACACGTGTGAGCACTGTCAAATCTCGGTGGTCGAGCAACAACGTCCTCGCCCTTTCACTGTCTCGGGATGCCTTCGATGTGCATCAAGAATTGGTTTTGGAAAGGTGTATCGGGTTGTGTATCGGGGAAGTGTATGAGGGAAGACTTGCCGTTAATGGTTTCTTCATGCCAATTGATCACAACATTTATTCACATCAAGATTAATTTGAAACCGCCATTAGGGTGTCTATGGGTGAAACCTTAGAAGATGCACATACTCTCCTGAAAGGCAAATCTAAACTGCATTCTTCTCCTTCCCATCAAACCGATGATACCATCTCTCTTTCTTCCGATGATGAGTCTGTGCCAGACTACACTCCCTCTGATGAACCTTCTTCTTCAATTCCTTCCTATCCCATCTTACCTCTTCATGCCTCAACCGCTGATTTGATAGATGCGATTAGAAATATTCAGTTTCATCAGCAAACCTCCTCAGCTCGGTTTAACACTCATCTCCTCTCTATTCAGTCTGATCTTGATGCCATTAAGGGGGAGAAAGTGAATAATGATAATGATATTTCTGAGCTGAAAGAGATGCTTAAGGGTGTTCTGGAAAATAAACTTGCCCTTCAAGACATGGTCAGAACCAACCATGAGATTTATTCCTTAAAGCAGCAGGCAGTTGATACCAGGATGGACTCTATTGAAGGAAAGCTTGACATCTTGGCTCAACATTCATTTGACAGCTCTGAGCACTTATTGCTTAGAACCGGTAGTCTAGTCAGACAAACTGCTGCTATTGAATCTAGAATCAATGAACCGACTGTGGTTCGGCCAATATTGCTAAAAATGCTGAAAAAGTTATAGCTCCTGCTGCCGGTGATAAGATAGACTAGATTGCAATTTCTAAGTCTTTTGTGTTTTCTCTTATAATTCATGTACTTTGTAAGTTTCAAACCTTTATGATTGAATTATAATGAGAATGACTGCATAGCATTCTGTTTCCAAAACTTTGTTTATTCAAACTGCTTGTTTGTGAAACAATGCTTGCATTTCTTAAAACCTCATGCACTACATTCATCATGAAAATACTTTTAAATGCATTGTGTTTTAAACATTCAGTTTAAACATGCATTTCTGATTCTCAAAATCATATCATTCTATATGCATCTGAATGTATTTCTTTTCTATCTTTTCTTCATTTCCTTTGTTTTTGATAGATTAGAAATTTATGATCTAGCTTAGTGTGTGCATTGACTTGGGACATGCAATTTCATAAAATTTATTTCGGACATGTTTTTACCAAGTACAATGTTTTGCTATTATCATAGTGTGGTAATGGCATCAATCAAATAGGGGGAGATTGTTAGGATTCATTGTTAGTACACCCACTTAATTTGATTGATCCATGCCACGTGTCTTTTTATGGACTTTAGGACCGCATGTAATGAAGTTCTACTTCAATTTTTAGATAAGTCAATTTCTAGATTTTTGATTGTCTAGGCTGAGTATTGTTCGGTTTTATACCTTAGCGGTTTAGTGCTTCAAGCCGTTATCTTGAGACTGCCAGCATGGAGTCCTTCAGTTTTCATCAAACTGCAGTCCGCATGTTTGATGAAACCGCCCATCAAGATCATCCTTCAAACCACTCATATGCTTGGTGAAACCGCAGAGCAGTTATTGAAGAATTAAAGATATGTCATTTATTCCTTAGACAAACATTCCCTTTTTAACCGTAAAAGAATGTTGTTATGTCATGTCAAAATAACTCTAAGTTAACTTGGAGTTTCTGCAAGGAATGCCGGTTTGTCTATCAGTTTGAATTGTTTACCGTTAGTCATTTCTGCAACAAAGGACAAATGTCAAGTAGTGGTGCAACAACTACTTAGGACTACAAGACAAAACCAAGGACGAAAATGACAGCTCAACCAATGGGATTTTGACATCACTGTACCCTTCAGATTTGATTCAAATCTTTACCCAATGGTCACAAGGGTGCACTTCCTATAAATAGCCTCCATTATTCAACAATAAAGGTTGCTGAGCTTCAAGAGATTCATTCCCAAGTGTTCAAGTTTGCTTTGAAGATTCAAACCCAGATATTCATATCTTCAAACCATCTCCTTAGCAAACCCAGTTTTCTTCATCAAAGCTTCTAGCCTAACAACCTTTCATACTCAGCCTTTACACCGAAAGACTTCCATCTGCTCAACTATCATTTAGATACTTAGAGCATTTGTTTTCTTTTCACACACACACCCGATTTATATGATCACATAGATTATATACTTCGAAAACACCGGTTGTTATTATAGCTTAGGATAGACTTATTGTTTAGAGTTTAGATTCATCTTGTAAAACCTCCTCTAAATTAATACAAGTCTCATAGCTATTAGAAAATCTTAGACTAACCATCTAGGTAGAGGACGTAGTTCATTTAAGAACGAACCTCTTCAATTTGTGTGTTTGATTTTTATTCTCTGTCTTGGTATTTATCTTTCTTGTTTGTGGTCTTTAACTTGTCTCCATATACGAAATGACTTGAAAGATGAATTGTGTTTTCCTTTGAACTTTAAGTTTAACTATTCAGTTGCATCATAGTGTTTTCTCAACCTGAGTTAAACCGCCCAACTCTTTAACTAACCTATTTGGCCAAACCGCAAACTCCGCTGTGCATTTTATCAGTTCGGTTCTTGTGCTTTGAACCGCATTTGGCCAAACTGATAAGTACTCGGTTGATTTCAAGGGTATTTTAGAAAAAGGTTTGGACCGCTATTCACCCCCCCCCCCCTCTAGCGGTTCTATACCCTTGTTGCCCTCTGGGACAAACAAGTGGTATCAGAGCATATCCACCAAACTTGTTTTTACAAGCTTAACCGCTTGGGTGGTTATCCAATGGCAAACACAAACACCCATATGATGCAAACATCCAATTCGAATCACTTACCGATTCTGGATAAAGATAGTTTTATCTTTTGGAAAGATAGGATGATGAAACACATGATTTCATGTGATCGTAGACTGTGGACCGCGGTTACTGATGGACCATATGTTCCTATGAAAGCTAATCCACGTGCAGGAACCGCAGGAGAAGAAGCTGAAGTTAAGAAGTTAGAAAGTGAATGGACTGATGCAGACCGCATCAATGTGGATTTTGATGGAAGGGATATGTCCATGCTAGTGTCAGCTATTGACTTGAGGACTCATTCTAAGGTGCTTCACTGCACAACCGCAAAGGCTACCTGGGATGCTATAGTTGACTTTCTGGGAGGAGATTCAGATACCAAGAAGAACCGCCTCTATCAACAGAGAAGACTCTTTGACTATTTTGTTAAAGATCCTAAAGAATATCTTAGACAATGCTATGAGAGGTTTATTGATATTGTTAATGTGTTTTTTTCTCTTGGACATGTCTATTCTAATACATATTTGAACATGAGATTCATGCAAGCACTTGGAAGAAAATGGTTGATCAAAACTACTAACATTGAAGACAACAAGGACTTGGAAGCTCTTGATCTTCGACACTTGTATGCCATGCTGAAGGTTTTTGAATTCAAGCTTGAAGAGGTCCATGAAACCGAAAGCAGATTTAAGACACTCTCTCTAGCTGCATTCAATAATACCTCATCTCCCATCTACAATCCATACCATCATCAAACCGCTCCTCACCTCCACTTACAAACCGCTACTCCTGACCAAAATGCTCCTAGATTCAATCCTCAAACCGCACCTCCTGAGTATTACCAGCAGTCTCACCAATCCTATCCTCAATCACATCAACCATATCCTCAACCTTATCAATCTTATCAGCAGTCTCATCAACCCTACACTCCTCCTCAAAATTCTTATGCTCAGAGTGTAGGATCACAATCCTCAAGTTCTACTCAAGTTGATTTTGATGAAATGGATGATGAAGAATTTGCTTTGTATGTGAAGAAATACACCAAGTTCAGGAAAAACAATAGATCTCAATTTCCATCCAAAGGCCGAGCAAAGTTTGTCCCTCCAACCAGATTCAACAAAACTGCAGATCCCAAGACAAGGGATGACTTGGTCTGTTATAACTGCAGACAGCCAGGCCATTTTGCTTCAAGTTGTCCCAAACCGCGTTACGAAACCGCGCCAGCAAAGAAACCATTCAACAAGAAGTTCGTGAAAATAAGAGGAATGGTAGCTGACCAAGGAGATCAACCGCTGACATGGATGGGTTCAGACTCAGATGAAAGTGATGATGAAAAAACTGCTAATCTCTGTCTCATGGGATTTGAAGAAAGAATTGAAATTGACGAAAGCCTTCCACTGCCAAATCAACAAATGAAGTCGGTTTCACCTAAGACCCCTGAGGCTAGATTAAGCAAAGCTCCTACAACACCAAACTACACTCCTGAGGTTCAAGCAGACCAAAGTCATGATGACCATGTACTAGAACGTGCTAATATTATATGTCAACAACACACTGTGCTTAAAAAGGCATATAAACTAATGGCTGCGGAACTTGAAGAATCCCAACGTGTATGTAAATCCCACAAGGAGGAAATTGAAAACCTCAAGCTCCAAATTGATGGGATATCTACTATTGTGGATGAAAACCGCTATCTGAATGACAGAACTGAGGTACTTCTCACCCAAATCCATGAGCTTACCGTACAAATGGATGACCTTAAAAAAGTGACCGATGTATGGACTAAGTCTGGTGTCACCGTGGAACAAATCCTAAATTCACAAATTCCTACTTCGGATAAAAGTGGATTGGGGTTTAAAACCGATGATGGGTGTAAGTGTCCTTATCTCTGTGCCAAAGGTGGTGTGAAACCTACTGAACAAACCAAAGAAATTCCTAAGGTTAATCATGCCGGTAAAAAGGGCTCAAAACAAGAAATTAAAAAGCAAAATTATTTCTTTGAGTATCCTAAAAACCAGACTGGGAGAGATTCAAAGTGGAAAGAGAAATCCATAGCGGCTGAGGAAACCAAGGAAGTATTGAGTGATGAAATTCCTATCATTTTCCCTAAAGCCGCACCTAAGAGGAAGGTTGAGCTCAAGAAGGTAATCTTTGTTAAAGCCAAAACCGCTGACCCAGTAAAACATGAGAAACCGAAGGTCAGTAAAGGGTTTGTAAAACCGCAACCAAAACCTGGATTTATTCATTGTGCTATTTCTGCTGATTATGGTCATGGTGCTGGTCATTGTCTTTTAAGGTTCACACCCAATGCCAAGGGACGTAAAAATCCTAAGGTCAAACAGTTGTGGGTCCCAAAAAGCTGCTAACCCTAGGACCCAAAAAAATAAGGGGGACCAAAATCTTTAATGTTTATTTTTCAGATCTTATGCTTTATGGCTGGAACCGCAAAGAAGAATAAGGATCTTTGGTACTTGGATAGTGGTTGCTCACGACACATGAACGGAGATAATGAACTTCTTTGTGATTTCATCAGTATGAGAGGCCCCCCAGTAGTGTTTGGAAATAACAAGAAAGGAGAAACAATAGGATATGGGGCAATCAAACGTGGAAATGTGACCATTGAAAATGTGTCACTAGTAGAAGGACTTAAGCACAACCTTCTCTCCATATCTCAGTTTTGTGACAAAGGAATGAACTGCAAATTTACTTCAACTAATTGTTTCATCAAAGATGCAACTTCCGGAGTTACTCTACTGACTGGAAACAGAACAGGTGATGTATATATGATAGATTTGAGTAATGTTGTTTCTATTGCTGACCTCTATTTTGTAGCCAAAAATGTTAGTGAAAGCAGCTGGTTATGGCATAAGTGGCTCAGCCACTTGAACTTCAAGTATCTAGCAAAACTTCAAAGGGATGGTCTTGTCAAAGGACTACCCAAAGTGGCTGACCATCATGATAAGAAATGTAAAGCATGCCAGCTTGGTAAGCAGCCCAAACAGTCATTTCCAAGCAAAACCGCTTCTTTAACGAACCCCTGCTTACAACTGCTTCACATGGATTTATTTGGACCTGTTCTAACCGCCAGTATAGGAGGAAACCGCTATACCTTGGTGGTTGTTGATGACTTTTCAAGATATACTTGGGTGGAAATGATGGCCTCAAAAGATGATACTTATGGCATCGTAACCGCTCTATTTAGACAGCTCCAAACTCAGAAATTGGATGACATTGTTGCTGTGCGTTCAGATAATGGAACCGAATTTACAAACAATGGTGTTGCCCAATATTGTGATGATCATGGAATTGATCATAACTTCTCTACCGCTGGGGTTCCACAACAGAATGGAGTTGTAGAAAGAAAGAACAGGACTTTGATTGAAGCCGGGAAGACCATGATTGCAGAAGCAAAGCTTCCCAAGTACTTCTGGGCCGAAGCTGTCAATACCGCATGTTTTACCCAGAACCGCTCCCTCATCATCAAAGTTCACAATAAGACTCCTTATGAATTGTGGAGAGGCAGATCACCCAACATTGCCTTCTTTAAAATATTTGGGTGCAAATGCTACATCTTATACAATGGCAGAGAGCATCGAGGTAAATTTGATGCTAAGGCCGATGAAGGTATTTTTGTCGGTTATTCAAAACACTCTAAAGCTTTTCGTTGTTTCAATAAAACTTCATTAAAATTTGTAGAGTCAGTCCATGTTACATTTGATGAACATGATCTTCTTGAGCCACATATGGCTCCAAATGTTGCTGATGATTTTAGTGGTTTTGAGACAGGTACATCTTACCCAAATCATGCAACCGCAAATGACCAACCTACTCAAACCGCTTCATCAGGTTCTCCAGCCGCTCCAAATCAAACCGAAGGTGTTTCTGTAGAACCGCACTCTTCTGACCCCATTCAAACCGTTGATCCAGTTCCAAACATCACCTTCAATGAAGATTTCAATGATTATCAAGAAGAGCCTCCTTTAGAAAATCTTCAAGAAATAGTGGTTCATAAAGACCTCCCTCTAGAAATCAATTAGCATAGAGACCATCCAACAACAAATGTTATAGGTCCTATCAGCTCTGGTGTTCAAACAAGAGGAAGTTTAACTCATAGAGATAACCACAGTTTGTTCTCGACCGCACTGTTATCTCAGATGGAACCGAAGAAGGTAGATAAAGCTCTGAGTGATCCAAGTTGGGTAGCTGCAATGCAAGAAGAGCTCAATCAGTTTGAAGGATGCAGAGTTTGGACTCTAGTTCCAAGGCCCAGGGATCACACTGTAATTGGAACAAAATGGGTATACAGAAATAAGATGGATGAAAATGGTACTATAACAAGAAACAAAGCAAGGTCGGTTGCTCAAGGTTATAGGCAAGAAGAAGGGATTGATTATGATGAAACCTTTGCCCCTGTAGCCAGACTTGAAGCCATTAGATTGTTCCTGGCCTATGCCTCCTTCAAGAAATTCAAGTTATATCAAATGGATGTGAAGAGTGCATTTCTGAATGGTGAACTACAAGAAGAAGTTTATGTAGCTCAACCGCCAGGATTTGAAGACAACAAATATCCTAATCATGTCTTCAAGCTCAAGAAGGCCTTGTATGGACTCAAATAAGCTCCAAGAGCATGGTATGACACTCTATCTAAATTTCTTATTGAACAAGGCTTCTCTAGAGGTAAAATTGATACAACCTTATTTATTGCTAAACACAAAGGTCATTCATTATTAGTTCAAATATATGTTGATGATATTATTTTCGGTTCTACTAATGAAACTATGTGTGTTAAGTTTGAGAAGCTTATGAAAGGTAAATTTGAGATGAGTATGATGGGAGAGTTGACATTCTTTCTTGGACTCCAATCAAGCAATGTCATGATGGAATCTTTATCAACCAAGCCAAATACACCAAAGACTTGATCAAAAATTTGGGCTTAAAACTGCTAAGCCAATCGATACCCCAATGCAAAAGGCCTGCAGTTTGGATCGAGATGAACAAGGTAAGAAAGTGAATCAGACACTCTACCGAGGTATGATTGGCTCTCTTCTTTACTTAACTGCAGGTAGGCCAGATATAATGTTCAGTGTGTGTGTTTGTGCTAGATTTCAAGCTGACCCTAGAGAATCTCATCTTATAGCTGTTAAACGTATTATTAGATATTTATGTGGCTCTATTAACCTTGGACTTTGGTACTCCAAAGAATCTTCATTTGATTTGTTAGGTTATTCAGATGCTGACTTTGCAGCATGTAAGATTGATAGAAAGAGCACTAGTGGTACATGTCAGTTCCTTGGAACTCGGCTTGTATCATGGTCCAGCAAGAAACAAGCATCGGTTTCAGTCTCAACCGCTGAAGCTGAATACATAGCAGCTGGAAGCTGTTGTTCTCAAATTCTCTGGATGAAACAGCAGTTGGAAGACTATGAAGTATTTGAAAAGAATTACCCTATCTACTGTGATAGTACTGCAGCAATTTCTATCTCCAACAATCCAGTTCAACACTCAAAAACCAAGCACATTGACATAAGATATCATTTCCTCAAAGATCATGTTGAAAAGAAGAATATTTTTCTAGCAAAGGTGGGAACCGGTGATCAAATTGCTGATATCCTCACCAAACCGCTTGAAAATTCAAGGTTCTTTCATTTACGAGGAGAAATGGGTATGCTGGAACTAACTTAATATATTTCATGCCTATTTATTTCTTAGTCTAATAATATTTGTTAAGTGTTTTGGCTCTATTAAGAAAAAGCAAATAGTGTTCGGTTCTATCAAAATTCGAAACCGCTATATAAGTTCGGTTGAAGATTCCGGTCAAACCGAAGAGTCAAGAAGAATAATGTCAGTTTGATCCAAACCGTAAGGAGAAAGAAAACTATCGGTTTAATCTAGTGAAACCGAAGCACATCTAAGAGATATCGGTTTCATAAAAACCGAGAATGAGAAAAGGTAAGTCGGTTTACTCAAACCGCTCAGGTATGATATTGCAATTTAGTCCCTACTTTATGTCACTTCATTCTTTAAGGATCTTTATGCAATTATCTCTGCCGCATTAAATGCGAATCGACAGGTACACTGATGGTTAAGTTTCCTTCAGCCGTCATGCCCGCTCCACTACCCGAGGTGGTTAATTGAATATAAAAGACAAACCATTTTTCAATTTAACTTTTTAACTTCTTACTCTTTTTAGCAAAAACCCCTTCTCTCTCCTCTGCTCTCACTCTCTACTCTCTGTTCTCACTCAAATTTTCTTACTTAAACGATTTTTTTTTAAATGGCACCAAAGAAATCAATCGATCTTGCTTCTACTTCTACATCTTCCAAACCTTCGAAGCCTGATATGGTATGAATTTCTGAACCCTAACTCAGTTTATTTTATTTGTCCGCCATTGTTCAAGCTTAATAGCTTGTTCATCTTCCTTTGATCATTTTATGTTTTTTCTTCGAATTTTTTGGTTGGCCTGAACTCGCATTGTCCTATATATACTATTTGATTACTTTATTTTGTGATTTGTGTTCAATTCTTGAGCAAAATCGATTTTGGGGTTATTTGGTGTTCTTGTGCAGTTGTGCAGATTCTGGGTTCATGTGTTGTTATTTGTCTTAGTTTATTAAGAACTTTGTTAGGATTTGCCCTTTGTGGTTATTTTGGTATAATTCTTTCACATTTTGGTTAGGATTTTGTTTTGCATATTCATACTCTGTTCTTCGTGCATTCAAACTCTTTTTCAAAATTTTCCCTCTTTGATCAGTTTTAATTTTATTGTTCACCTTTTTTTGTTTTTACATTTTTACCCTTACTCTCCTTGAACCGCATGTTTTCATTGTTAGGATTTCTCGTTATAGTTTGTAAATCTTACTCAAACCGTGGTTTGCTTAAGGTTTCAAACTGCCATTCTTCAAATTATTTCTAACTTAGAGTATTTTTCAGGATCCTTCAAACTTTGTACCCGGCTCTAGGATACTAGAAGAGGAAGTTAAACAAGATACAGTTGGAAAGAAGCTCCTTAAACTGCTGAATGATGCGAAGCTGCTCCCTCTATTTCTCATGGACGAACCTCAGTTTGTGACTATCATCTGTGCTGAATTTTTTGAAAATGGGATTGCTACTGATGCAGCTTTGTTGGACGTAAGGGGAGAACAAACCAGAGACCTAGAAACAGGTCAGGTGAAGTATGAGGATGCTGTCTAGTCCGCCGTCTGTGGCAAAGAAGTGATCTTAACCGCTTCCAAAATTGCAGTCCTAGCAGGACTTGAGAATTCTGGTGTTTTGGGGATTAAACCGGAGGTTCTGAGCAATACAACAATGGAGTTGAATGGAGTTAATTCTTTCTCCACCAAGAATTCCTCCAAAAAGGACTTTTGAGAAGTAATGGCTCATTTATGTGAATTAGTTGATTCTGGAGTAATGTGCAAAAATGGGAACCACAATAACTTTACAAGTGAACAGTATGCTTACTGTGTGGCAATTCTTAAAGGGAAGAAACTGCACTGGCCCAAGGTTGTGATGAAGGAGATCATCAATGCCCTAAACCGCCTCCATGCCGCTAAAGCCGCTGGGAAGTCTAAGATCAGGACCCACTGCAGGCTTCTGACCAAGTTCTTGCATCAAGATGTGGATATCTTCAAATTCAGTTCAGATAACAAAGACTATTGGTTGGATCCAATTGAGAAGTCAGTGTTTGGGTTGTCAAAGATCGATGCATTCAGAACCGCGTTTGGATGGCGGTATGCATAGGCTATTTGGAATGCTGACTCATTGCCTGAATCCGAACGAGGCCCTTTCCCTGAGGCTCGGCTCAACAAATCAGGAAAACCGTATGCTGGTGCCATTGCTGATCAGGCCCACGCTACAAGGTGAGAACTAAGGTCAAACCGCTACTTTAAACCGATTGGGGTTGAGTCAGTTAGCTCAAACCGCGGTACAGGCTGAGGGGGAGCCTACGGTTGAGGGGGAGCCTGCAGTTCAGTCTAAACCTGCGGCTCGTCCCAAGGAAACCGCTGCTAAGGAAGAGAAAGGGAACCGCTCAAATCCCTTCAATTATTTCAAAAGCTGACTTATCCAAACCGCCCCTAAACCCTCATCCAAGCCGTCATCAAAACCTTCATCTTCTTCAACTCATTTCCTCCATTTAAACTTTCTCTAACTCTTTCAAAACCTCCTTCTTCTTCTACTTCTAAACCGTCCATCCCTGAACTTATTCCTTCACCTCATCTTTTCATTCCTATCTCCTCTCCTCCTAAACCTCCAACCTCTAAACCGCCCTCTGTTCAGTTCACTGATGAACAGTTGGCTGCCATTTATAATGCCCTTCCAAACCTTAAACCTTCTCTTCAAACGAGCCTGAGCAGACCGAAGTATTTGAGGCTGCGGCTATGCCTGAGCAGACTGATGTGTCTGAGGCACTTGGTGAACCTGAGCAAGACATTGAAATCCTTGAGGTTCAACCGCCGAAGAAAAGAGGAAGGTTAGTGAAGAAAAGTGATTTTGTGGAACATTGGCAGTCAAGGCCACCAGGAGCAGTAGACTTCAGTGAGGCTGATTACAAAAGAGATCATTCACCTCATGAAGGCTCATTTGCTAAGGAGCTAAGGAAAAGGGCTGAAATGAGGAAGGCAGGCATCGATCCTATGATGATTGAGGACTCACCTCCAACACTTAAGAGAAAATTGAAGTTTGACTCACCAGAGCACACTCATCTCCGGTTCAGTCATCTCCAGTTCAACCAGGATCCAGTCATTCATCTCCAGACTTACCGTATGTTGCAGCGGTTCTACCATCACCAGTTCTCTCAATTGCTCAACCTTCGGTTTCTACATTTTCGGCTCAACCATCTTCTTCGGTTCAACCGCTAGCTTTAACTGAAGTTCAACCGTCGGTTCTATCTACTGCTTCTCCTTCGGCTCAGACAACGGTTTTAATTATCAAACCGAAAACAAGGAAAAGGAAGAGTGTTGCAGAACTGGCTTCCTATTTGAAACGGTTCAAATCAGAAACTTCAAGGGATAGAAGGGCTGGGGCTCGTGCTCGTGCCGCTGCTAAAGCCGAAGAAAGGTTTCTCAAGTCAGGGCGCCCCAATCCTTATGCAATTTTTCCCAAAGATGATATGGAAGCTGTTGTGGACCAAATCATTCTAGCCGCTGCAGAACAGCTCTTGGCTGAAATAGCCTATCAGGTTATGAATGATCCCACTCTTGCCTCCAAATTCTTTCTGTTCTTTAATTGTCTTTGCATTCCCAATCTCTATAGAATATTCGTTGTGCCTTCTCCTTCCATCTTTCTCTACGATGACTATATGAGATATGATGTTCCTCCTCCTAAAACCGAAATTATTCCTTATTATTTTTCCCTTCCTTTTGACCCCATAGAATTTGAAACCGCCATTAGGGTGTCTATGGGTGAAACCTTAGAAGATGCACATACTCTCCTGAAAGGCAAATCTAAACTGCATTCTTCTCCTTCCCATCAAACCGATGATACCATCTCTCTTTCTTCCGATGATGAGTCTGTGCCAGACTACACTCCCTCTGATGAACCTTCTTCTTCAATTCCTTCCTATCCCATCTTACCTCTTCATGCCTCAACCGCTGATTTGATAGATGCGATTAGAAATATTCATTTTCATCAGCAAACCTCCTCAGCTCGGTTTAACACTCATCTCCTCTCTATTCAGTCTGATCTTGATGCCATTAAGGGGGAGAAAGTGAATAATGATAATGATATTTCTGAGCTGAAAGAGATGCTTAAGGGTGTTCTGGAAAATAAACTTGCCCTTCAAGACATGGTCAGAACCAACCATGAGATTTATTCCTTAAAGCAGCAGGCAGTTATACCAGGATGGACTCTATTGAAGGAAAGCTTGACATCTTGGCTCAACATTCATTTGACAGCTCTGAGCACTTATTGCTTAGAACCGGTAGTCTAGTCAGACAAACTGCTGCTATTGAATCTAGAATCAATGAACCGACTGTGGTTCGGCTTCGTGCAGCAGATTTGGTCGTTGAAACCGCCCATGCCTCCGGTTCTAGAAATGCTGCTCAATCCAACAATGCTAATATTGATCAAGCCGCCCAAGATCAAGCTGCAGTTGATGATCAAGCCGCGCAGGCCAATATTGCTGAAAATGCTGAAGAAGTTATAGCTCCTGCTGCCGATGATGAGATAGACTAGATTGCAATTTCTAAGTCTTTTGTGTTTTCTCTTATAATTCATGTACTTTGTAAGTTTCAAACCTTTATGATTGAATTATAATGAGAATGACTGCATAGCATTCTGTTTCCAAAACTTTGTTTATTCAAACTGCTTGTTTGTGAAACAATGCTTGCATTTCTTAAAACCTCATGCACTACATTCATCATGAAAATACTTTTAAGTGCATTGTGTTTTAAACATTCAGTTTAAACATGCATTTCTGATTCTCAAAATCATATCATTCTATATGCATCTGAATGTATTTCTTTTCTTTATCTTTTCTTCATTTCCTTTGTTTTTGATAGATTAGAAATCTATGATCTAGCATAGTGTGTGCATTGACTTGGGACATGCAATTTCATAAAATTTATTTCGGACATGTTTTTACCAAGTACAATGTTTTGCTATTATCATAGTGTGGTAATGGCATCAATCAAATGGGGGGAGATTGTTAGGATTCATTGTTAGTACACCCACTTAATTTTATTGATCCATGCCACGTGTTTTTTTATGGACTTTAGGACCGCATGTAATGAAGTTCTACTTCAATTTTTAGATAAGTCCATTTCTAGATTTTTGATTGTCTAGGCTGAGTATTGTTCGGTTTTATACCTTAGCGGTTTAGTGCTTCAAGCCGTCTTCTTGAGACCGCCAGCATGGAGTCCTTCAGTTTTCATCAAACTGCAGTCCGCATGTTTGATGAAACCGCCCATCAAGATCATCCTTCAAACCGCTCCTATGCTTGGTGAAACCGCAGAGCAGTTATTGAAGAATTAAAGATATGTCATTTATTCTTTAGAAAAACATTCCCTTTTTAACCGTAAAAGAATGTTGTTATGTCATGTCAAAATAACTCTAAGTTAACTTGGAGTTTCTGCAAGGAATGCCGGTTTGTCTATCAGTTTGAATTGTTTACCGTTAGTCCTTTCTGCAACAAAGGACAAATGTCAGTAGTGGTGCAACAACTACTTAGGACTACAAGACAAAACCAAGGACGAAAATGACAGTCAACCAATGGGATTTCGACAGTACTGTACCCTTCAGATTTGATTCAAATCTTTACCCAACGGTCACAAGGGTGCACTGCCTATAAATAGCCTCCATTATTCAACAATAAAGGTTGCTGAGCTTCAAGAGATTCATTCCCAAGTGTTCAAGTTTGCTTTGAAGATTCAAACCCAAATATTCATATCTTCAAACCATCTCCTTAGCAAACCCAGTTTCTTCATCAAAGCTTCTAGCCTAACAACCTTTCATACTCAGCCTTTACACCGAAAGACTTCCATCTGCTCAACCATCATTTAGATACTTAGAGCATTTGATTTCTTTTCACACACACACCCGATTTATATGATCACATAGATTATATACTTCGAAAACACCGGTTGTTATTATAGCTTAGGATAGACTTATTGTTTAGAGTTTAGATTCATCTTGTAAAACCTCCTCTAAATTAATACAAGTCTCATAGCTATTAGAAAATCCTAGACTAACCATCTAGGTAGAGGACGTAGTTCATTTAAGAACGAACCTCTTCAATTTGTGTGTTTGATTTTATATTCTGTCTTGGTATTTATCTTTCTTGTTTGTGGTCTTTAACTTGTCTCCATATACGAAATGACTTGAGAAGATGAATTGTGTTTTCCTTTGAACTTTAAGTTTAACTATTCAGTTGCATCATAGTGTTTTCTCAACCTGAGTTAAACCGCCCAACTCTTTAACTAACCTATTTGGCCAAACGCAAACTCCGCTGTGCATTTTATCAGTTCGGTTCTTGTGCTTTGAACCGCAGTTGGCCAAACTAATAAGTACTCGGTTGATTTCAAGGGTATTTTAGAAAAAGTTTTGGACCGCTATTCACCCCCCCCTCTAGCGGTTCTATACCCTTGTTGCCCTCTGGGACCAACAGGCGTGTTGGGGCGAAGAAATGGAGTCTCGGTATTTTGGTGAGATGGAGGGGGCATTCTTTGCTTACAATCCGGAGGTCGGGTAGCTTCCACCCTTTCATTGTGGTTGGTCACTTTGGTGAAGGGCCCATCAGTTGTGACATCTCTTTGTCTCATCGGCTCATCGAACGGTTTTGTGTTTCTTTACGGCTCTTCATGATGACTTCCTCCATATCCCCGGAGGCTTCTTGAGCTTGGAGCAGTCTCTTTCGTCAGGCTATCCAGGTTGCCTACAACGTCGTTTCCCAAACTACCATCCATCAAAATGGTCTTTCTGAGGTACCGGATCGGAGAAGTTGTAGTGACAGGGGAACTTTCTAACTCCACACGCACTAGGCGGCGACATGATGCTCTCTTCACTTCATCTGAGCTACGGGGAAGACAAAAGGTAGCTTTAGGCTTGGGTAAACACTGAGTGAATGCTCATGCTACTGATGGGGAATGACCGCTAGGCTTAGACCTATGGGGTAAAAAGGTGGACAGGGTCAAATGGGATCTTAAATCCATCTGAGATTCAAACGGGGGTCTACTTACAAGGGGTTGTAACAGACTTCTTGGATGGCAACAGGGGATCCATTCAAAGACTTGACTTCCTAGGGGGACTATTCCTAGGGGTTTAGCGGGGACCTAGGGGAACACGCCTAAGGTCTTGGCGGGAATCTTAACGGGGACCTAGGGGACAACGCCTAAGGGTCTTGAGGAATCTTAACGGGGACCTAGGGGACGACGCCTAAGGTCTTGACGGAATCTTAACGGGGACCTAGGGGACAACGCCTAAGGTTTTGACGGGAATCTTAACGGGGACCTGGGGGACAACGCCTAAGGTCTTGACGGGAATCTTAACGGGGACCTAGGGACGACGCCTAAGGTCTTGACGGGAATCTTAATGGGGACCTAGGGGATGACGCCTAAGGTCTTGACGGGAATCTTAACGGGGACCTGGGGGACAACGCCTAAGGTCTTGACAGGAATCTTAATGGGGACCTGGGGGACAACGCCTAAGGTTCTTGACGGGAATCTTTAACGGGGTCTCGGAGGACAACGAGGATCCATACAAAGACTCAACTAAATCACATAACGAAGGAGTTTGAGAGGACAACGGGGGTCTGTCCAAAGACTTAACGAAATCACATAACGGATGTCTTGGAGGACAACGGGGATCCGTCCAAAGACTCAACGAAATCACATAACGGAGGTCTTGGAGGACAACCGGGATCCGTCCAAAGACTCAACGAAATCACATAACAGAGGTCTTGGAGGACAACGGGGGTCTGTCCAAAGACTTAACAAAGTGACATTTATTAAACGCGCAAGAATGTGTCAAAGACAAGAAACAAAGAACGGAGCAAGCTTATCCCACGTGCAATTACTTATTCATTCCACTTTACTTAAAACGCATTTTTATTCCTAAATGGTTGGAAAAGATTCCTCTTCTTTTCGCA
>JAOWBW010000768.1:54040-105819 GCA_026119855.1 Campanula takesimana | reverse complement strand
AAAAAAAAAAAAAAAAAACATCATGACCACATTTGAAAAACATGTACTAGTATAGTTATTATTTTATTTTTTTTATTTTTTTGGAATAAAGAGAAGAAAGGTATATGTATAGTTAAGTAACGAAAACATTAGTTTTGCCCTTTTTTTATTGAAGAAAATTTATGGAAAATTATACTAATCCTTAGCAGGTTTTGACCTTTATGCACGGACTACTTGATTGGAAAAGAGGGAGTAGGGTTATTATACAAGAGAACGCAGAGAACTGAGATGACAATATTTTTCTTACCATGGCTTCTTTTGCAGTTAATCTATCCTGATGATCGTAACGAAGAAGCTTGTCAAGAAAATCAATAGCCTGCAGGGAACGTGTCGGAAAGAAATCAAATCAAGGATAGCTCCTTTAATACATACTTGCAAGACAAATTAAGCTTCACTATGCTCCAAATGAACATTAGATATTATACCTCTGGAGATACTAAATGCTGGTTGTCCGAATTCATGAATTTGGACCACGGCTTCCTGCTGTGCCTGTAAAATTATGCACATTAAATTAAGTTCATAAATTAAACGCGAAGATGCTAATACAACCCTCAAAATTAATTAATATTACTATAAAACCTTAGGCAAGTTATAACAGAAGACCATGCTAACGGAAGAATACCTTCCAACGAGAGTCTCTAGTTGGGATCAAGCTCTAGCTGATATTTATTCAAATATGCATTTAACTCATCCGTTCCAAGGACCTATACATCACGAGTTTCAGTTAGGATACTCTGGGAATCAATTGAACGCGGTTAGATATGAAATTCCAATTTGGAGGGAGCTGAGAGAGAGAGAGGGAGAGGAGGGAGAGAGAGAGAGAGAGATGGCAAGCAAGGGAAGGCTCATGCATGCCAAGTTCTAACTGAGTGATTCAGTCAACCTATCAAGCAAATCATCGGGATTTTTTTTTCCTTCATGCCGTGTATCAACAAAAAAGTATTTTGGTTTTAAGTTGAGGTCACTGCCAGAAATTCAGAGGGAGTCACTATATAGTTATATAGTTTCACTAAAGTGAAAAAAGTACAATACCCTAGCAATTTTGACAAGCTGATCCTGGTTGTCATGGCCATAAAAGAAAGGTTCCTTGCGAAATATCTGTGTTTAGACAAACATCAAAAATATAAATGAGAAAAAAAAAAAGGTCAAAATTCCAGTTTCGCAAATATAGGACTGAGTCGCAATCATAACAAACACCCCAAGAATAATAAACCGCTGAAATTCTCACCATTCCGGCAAACATGCAACCAAGGCTCCACATATCCAGAGAGTAGTCATAATCTTGCACATCAACTAGAAGCTCGGGTCCTTTGAAGTATCTGAGAGTAAGAAAGAAAATAAAAAACATAGATTTCCCATAAAATTGAATTTGCAATTTGACTTTCAAATAAAACAGTAACCAAAAAAGAACAAAATAAAGCTACAAGGAAAAAAAGCTAGAAGCAGTCCAACAGAATTTATCTGCGGCTATCCTATAATGAACAGAATCCATGTTTTAACAATATTTAAAGTACTGATACATTTGAACTTATATCATAAATCAGTATGATTGATGTAATATGGCAAACAAACATACCAGCTTTCAACGAAAAAACAACTTGAAATATTTTCTTATGTTTTTGAAATCTAATTGTGGAATCAGTTTTGGGCACATTAACTGAACATGACAATAATTTGAGCGAAAGGAAGAGTTGCATGAATCATTTAGAATCTCCAACATAAAAGCAACTAGATCATACTGATTTATGATATAAGTTCAAAAATGCAGTGCTAGATCATACTGATTTATGATATAAGTTCAAAAAGTAGAACTTCAAAATTTCCTGAAAGCGACTTCTGATGTACTCCCTCCTTTCCAACTAAAGAGTCCACTTTTCAATTTTAAGGATTGTACTAGATCATATTACATATTTAACTGTCTTATTAGTCCCAATACAAGAGTAAGATTTGATTAACTAAGCAGAAAATGAGAATATTGAAAAGAATAATACTAGGGGCACAAAAAACTCGCAAAAACTTGCTCACAAAATCCTAGGTGTAAAGATTTTATTGGTGTTTTTAATTTTAGTGTGGCGGGTCCATTATCGATACAACCAATAAAATATCGCCACCTCATGTTGTAAGCAAGATTTTGTGACTTTATTTTGTGCCCCTAGCATTGCTCTATTGAAAATCTACTAATTTTCTAAAATGCCTCTCAAAACATTTGATTTCAAACTGAACGGAACTATTTGAATCCAAACTAGGCATGAAAATGAAGTTTAATAATATGGACAATTTCTTGCAAATGAAAGTCTCATTAATTTTGTATTCAATATGGGTGATAATTTATTTCTCAAAGCATAATAATCCCGCCTAGGCGCCTAGCGACCGCCTAGCGTTTTTTAGAACATTGATTTTTAGTCAAGATCTAATTAAGTAAACCCATAAAGTCAAAACTGGAATTGTGCCAGGAAGAGAGGGAGTAATAAATACTCCCTCCGTCCCAAAATGATCTTCACACTTTTTTTGCCCTTATCACGAAGGAACTTTGAGCAATAGTTTTAGGTTGGCTTAATTATACTAATGGAAATCTACCTTTTTTTATTGATACACCATCAATAATACTACCAATAGCAAGTTTTAGATTTCATTTGAATAATTATATCATATTAAAATCATTGTTCAAAATTCCTTCGAAGTAATGGCGAAAAAAGTGTGAAGATCATTTTGGGATGGAGGGAGTAGAAAAAGTTTGTGAGATTAATGTCATTCTCACCTTGAAGCTACACGAACATTATATTCCTTTCCAGGATGGTAAAATCTCAGCAAGACCCCAGTCTATCAAGCGAAGTTTCCTTAGCTCGTGGTCTATCATGACATTATGAGGCTTGACATCTCTGTGCATTATGCCCTGCGAGTGACAGTAATCCAATGCCTGCAAACAAGGAAAGGTACTACTAGCTTAAAATATCTCCAAAGATTTTAGAGCTACTGATTATCACAATGTGAAAATATTCAGCTTCCTAAACTAATGTAAAATTAGGTCAGGCGGAAAAGATTAACCTCTCCACTACAGTCTATACTACCCCAACCCAATTCTTAAAGTTACCCAAGGTTTGTGGGTTAAAGGCTTAAAGCAATGACCCATCTCTAGAAAATCAAAAAATTATAAAATTGTTAAAAGCCCGTGCTCCTTTTGTACAAAAATGAAAGCTCCTACCAAAAAACCCATGCCAAACTTATGCAGGTTTGTGATGCAGATTCTGGTTATAGAAACACTGAAATAAGAAAATAAAATCCTGGCTTCACACCTAGGCAACCGTAGGAGACACACCTAGGCTCTTGAGTGCACCCAAGGGATTTGAATCAGACGATTAAACACTTAACTATGTGTATTGCTGGAAATTTTCAGTATTTAAAACTCTCCATAATCTGGAAGTATACAAGACTTATATGGACTTCTAAAAACATAAATTGTTCACAACATCTTGTTAGGCTCCGCCTTAAACTTGCAAAATTAAGAAGCTTTTTGAGCTCTTAAATTTGCTTTTCCTTGAGCCTTTTGTGTCCCGCATCACAAACATTTTGAGGAACAAACCAGATTTTCGCATGTACTGCTGAGAGTAAATATATTCATTTGGAACATCATAAGAACGGCAAAGAGGTATATAATATATGCTAAATTGCTTATGGAGCTAGTTATCATATTGCGAGGGATCAACTTGTCCTGATAGGCAATAGGCGAGATGAGATCTCCTGTGCCCTTCCATGTGCCCCTCCCTGTGCCCCTTTAATCTGGACCGTTTACAATATCAACATAAACGGTCCAGATTAGAGGGGCACAGGGAGGGGCACATGGAGGGGCACAGGAGATCTGAACTCGCAATAGGCAGCAAAAAGAACAAGTGAGTTATAACAGGTGGTTGAACTGAATGAATATCGCGAATATGTCGATCAACCTCATATGGATGAAAATGCAATAGGCAGCAAAAAAATCCAAGTCAGCAGAAAATTCTCATGTACACATCAGATAGATGTGCAACAATATAGTAAACATGGGAGAAAATAAAATAGCATGCTCCGTAAATTCAAATGTGCCATGTGTGTGACGAGATAGAGAGAGAAAGTTTCCATTATGTACTGGACTTGATAGAGTTGTTTACCTTCAGAAGCTCATATATGTAATAGCGTATGTCATAGTCTGTCAATGTTGGATACAAAACCTTGAAATCTGTACTGTTCACATACTCAAATATCAAGCTTGGGGTTTTCGAGTGCTGATCCCTGACTATATCGAAAAGTTTCACAATATTTGGACCGCCACAGAGATTCTGTAGTATTTTTATCTCTCTCTTTATCTACATAGAAATCATTGAGAAGATAAATATATTGAAAGAATGATGTACACATCAAATAATCTAGGCAGTCCAAGTAAAAAATATATCGCTCCCATCAGTGCAAGAAGTACTCGATAATATACACAAGTTTGTGTAGCCCCTGCGTACAAACACTACTATTAGTGAGTGTGAGTGTGTGAGTATGTGTAACTGTGTGTGTGAGTGTGTGAGTGCGAGAGTGAGTGAAAGAGGTTGCTAAGTTTTGGACACAGTAGATTTTTTCTGTGACCCAGTGAGTTTTGACATGACCTTTTATAGTTTCCTTGCATCAGAATCTTTTAACAAGAAAGGATCACTCATTCCAACTCTATCATATCGACCATATAATGTACTTCATACATGATTGATTCCAAGGTTAAGCCACTGAGAGACTACCTTTTTTTTCTTTACAGGCTTCAATATCTTGATGATACACTTCTCATTACTGTTGACATTTATCCCTTCGAAAACTTCACTATATTTTCCCCTCCCAACTTTTCGAACAACCTCATAGTCATCCTGCTCACTGGAAAACAAATCAATATATGAGTTACAATCCCAACCATTAAAATAGAACTCAAAGTTAAATTATCTAAATTTAGCAAGTCTTAATAAGCAATGAGTGTAAGTCAACATATCTAGAAACAATTTTTACTCTTACAGTAAAAACTAGAAGTCCTTCCCTTTTCTATTCTGCGGCAGAAGTGATTGCCTAATAGTAGTGATTCTATTGTTTAACATATAGAGAAATCAAAAGGGACCATAACAGGATACGAAGAGTCTACTTAACAGGTTACTAGCAGTGACTGTATCGAGAGTTACAAAATCTATTTTTCAACATGAAGAAGGGGGAAAGATCCATAAACTAGAGCCTTTCCAGAAATGAAAGCAGGAGAGCGTTTTTAATAAGATATATAGAGGGGAGTTATAGTATCCTTCATGGCCCGCAGAACGCACACAATAATATCATCAATAAGCATTTTTCTAAATTGATGTGAAAGGAGAAAAGGAGGAGGGAGGCTCTATTGGCTCTTGTGATCTCTGTCTCTTGGATTCAAATACAAGGGCAAGTTTGCAGGCATGTGCTTTCGCGTTGTATCCACATAACTCGCAGTTCAATGGAATAAAAAAGGAACAATATTTTAAAACGTCATCCACTACTTATTGTTCTACATTAAGGTGCTCTTCAAGCCAACTAAAACACATGGCCGCTAGTTGGTTTTTCATGACATAGATAGAACTACGGATCCAATTGTGGCAAGTTGTTACAAGCTTTAAATCAAGTGTTCTCCATTTTGTCACTCCAAGGTTGCACCTTTTTTTGGCTGATCGATAAGTAATCTTCCAAAATTACCATTAACAATAATCAACTCAGCTAAATCAAAATATTCATAATTCCAGAATTTGGATGCTCAATTTGCAAAGGTGACCAACTTCCAACGTTCTAAAGAGGAATGAAACCATTCCAATCAAAGTAATTTTCAATAATAATCAAATCACTTTGCAACAGATAAGCCAAATCAATACTAATCAATCGAGGTAATTAGGAAACAACAGAGAAAAACAAAATAATTTAAAAATTAAAGAACAAAAAAAAACAAAATATGGATTAGGGTTTAAACAAGTTTACCCCACTGAACAGCGAGCGATTCATAGTCCCAATACTCCTTGGGTCTAATAACATTGACATCGCTATAAACTCGAGATTTCGACATGGTCTCGACCGGTCTTGAAATATTGGTCTGCGGGAGATCGAAATTGAGCTGATCGACGGCGATTGAGAAGCTAGTGGTGGAGGAGCCGTCGCCGGAGGATAGGTTTGGGAAGGAGGAGGGACAGGGGATTGGATTAGAAGAGTGGGCCTGGGAGACCGGCGCATGCAAGGTCAGGAGAGCGAGGAGGAGGAAGAGGAGGGCGGGTTTATTGATCGCATCTATCATACGACGCTGCCACCACAAAATCGCACCATTCGCCTCGCTTTGTGCTAAGTGATGACGCGGAAGCGATTGACAACCTTGGGACACTTTCGATAGGACAGGTCTAGGTGTTTTTCTTTTCTTTTTTCCGTTTTCTTTTACTCACACTTGGGACGACAGCGGGGCGGGTTTGGTCAAAACCGAACCCGACACTAATCTTGAACAGGGTGACCCGACCCGACTCACATAGAGCGGAACCCGAACCCAATCCGAAGTGTATAAATATCTAATTTTTCAGCTCATATTTACTTGGGCCCAATCTATGTTTAAGCTTAAATTTGAACCAGTTGTATAAATCAGTCTTAAATTATCAAACCCACCCACAAATAACTATAAAAATAAATTGCACAACACTTATAATATGGTTAACTAACATAATATGTTAACTTTGTATATAGGGGTGTGGGTCGGGTCAGATCACAACGGGTCAACATCAAAACCCGAACCCGCACGGGTCATGAAAATTGCAAACCGAACCCTACTTTTCCGGGACGGGTTCGGATCGGGTTCGGGTGAATTGTCATCCCTACTCACACTAGGGTCTTTTGTTTTGTGCGTTGATATTTATAATTATATTATATAATTTTTATATATTTTAAATAAATTTAAAGATATATATAAATCTACTTGTGATTTTTTAATAATAGTGGAAATAGTTTTAGTTACTATAGTATAAAATAGATATTAAGATTGGTTAATAGTATTGGTTAAGACTTAAGAGTAACTTTATAATTTTTTTAAAAAAATTACGTCATTTGTCCCATAATGATGTCAATCTTTACTTTTGATCGATTAAGAAAATAATGTTTTAGTTATAGTTAACATTATAGTAATTATGAGCTTAAATAGTAAATTAAAATATAATGGTTACCTAAGTAGTACTCCCTCCGTCCCAGATTAAGGGTCCTACCTCTCAAATGCACGGAGAATAAGAAATGGTGGACGTGATTTAAGTGTTGTGAGTGTAAAAGTAAAGTAAGAGAGAGAATGAACGGGAGGGAATAGTAAATTGATTGGTATTGCGAGTATAAAATAAAGTATGAGAGAGAATGAGTGAGATGAATAGTAAATATTCTTTGCCATTTTAAAAAAAGACACTCTTACTCTAGGATGTATCAAAATAGAAAGTATGACTCTTACCCTAAGACGGACGGAATAACTTTTATCGTAAATAATAAGTTAATAGTAATAGTTACTATATATAGTAACTAATACTAATAATAATAGTAATTTTTTTCAAAAAATACTAATAATAATAATAGTAATAGTTACAATATATTGTAAATATTATAATTAGTTAATCTTATTGTTAATAATAATTACTTTATATAGTAACTATTAAACTTAACTAATATTACTAATAGTAATAATTATGTTATATAATTAACTATTACAATTAACTAATACTATTAATAGTAATAGTTATCTTATATAATAACTTTTGCATTTAACTAATACTATTAATAGTAATAGTTACCCTTTATAGTAACTATTATACTTAACTTATACTATTAATAGTAATATTAACTAATATAGTAACTAATACAATTAATTAATACTATTAGCTAATAAGAGAAAAATGAAAAGTCACATAATTAAAATGCTATGGATGATGTGGCACCACCAAAAGCAAGAGTTACCCAAAACTTGTCCACATGACACACCTAAACACTCTACCTTGACTTTTAATATATATAGATTTTGTCAACAATGTTTTTTTAATCAAAGGAACCATTTTATATTAATAACAATAGCAAACGTTTAGAAGTCTACTATCTACAAACGTCGAAAGTTCGATCTAAACGGTGAGACTCGCATTTACTAACGCTTCCCTAGAAATTACATTCACCAACATATTAGCATTTTGACTTATCAACCGTGAAGAAAAAAAATTGTCATAATAAGCATATCCTTGTAATACATAATCTTTAAAAAATCTGACTTTGGAAGATGCTATCCTTTGTAACGCTAGATTGCATGAACATCATCATGAAGTATTGAGTCTCTAGTGCTTTCCACTCTTTTGAGTTATATTCAGTCTTTGCAATAAAAATAATAAACAAAGCCCTCGACAAATGAGGGAAATCACAAATCCTCAACAAAAGAGGAAAAACACAGACTCACATTTGGAGAGAAAAACAACATCAGAAATACCATAATGAACATTATTTGAAACTATATTTAGGTCAAATATAAGTGATCATCATTTTCTTTCACAATTTCTATTTTTAATTATAATATAATATTTGAAAAAAAAATATATAATATAATTATAAGTGTTTAGAACTTGTTTAATGTTAAATGATTTTAGTATATTCTTCAAAAAAATGAATGATTTTAGTATATTTTCAAAAATGGACATTTATTGTGAGATTGTAATATTAGAAATCCATTTTGTGACTGAAACGTACAAAATTGTTTTAGAAACTAACCCTTCAATCTATTAGAGAAGCTAAATATTTGGAAACATGTTTTACATTAGGAGAAGGAAAAACTTGTTTTTCATAATTGTCTTCTCTAATATTTTAATGTGCCTCCTCTAACATTAGAAAGTGCATGTTGTAATTTAACACTTGTAAAATTTCAAACAGACACTTTTATTCATTCAAGTAGACACTTTTATTGGTAGGGTTAAGGTTTCTGTTGTAGTCTTAACAATTGCCTTCCCTAATATTGAAAAGTGCATGTTGTAATGTTGAAAGATGCCTCTTACGATTTCAATAAGTGCCGGTGAGTTTTTCTAAGTTCCAAAACAAGTGTCTGCCATAAAATTAAAAAGTGTCTCATGTAGTATTGAAAAACGCCTCCCACAGTATCAAAAACTGCCTGGTGAGTTTTTGTATGTTCCGGTTATTTACAGCAATGCCACTGCGTCTTCTAAGAACGTTCCGCTTATCTTCAAAAATGCCACTCCGCTATTCAAAAACACGTTTTACACAAATACAAGTGTTAAACACGTTTTTCTGAAATATTTGTGCAAACTCTATTTGATTATTCTCTTCAAAACTAATTTCCTGATAACTGACAAACATTTTTTTTTAAAAAAAAAAAAAGAAAAGGGAAGTGTGATACATAATACATTCATGCTAATATGAGCTGCAAGGACTCATCATCTTGTAGAAAGCACATGTTAAACTGATATTACATACTGTATGTCAATATATATGTACATATCACTCCTCTTTTAATTGATGTACCAGCAGTAACCAGAAAAAAAAAACAAAAAAAAAAAACAGCAATGTTATCTATCTGGTCAAGAGCACATGTATTCCATCAACGCAAACAGTATAGAAGGAAGATCTTGCTGGCTTTTGAGCCATTCAGAGGCTTCATAAATCAGTGTAGATTGTTGAATCTGAATTGAATACTGAAGATTGTCAAACAGCTTTAGGTTGAATTTGTTCAAAGTCAAAAACCTCAAACATGAGGCGCCTTACGTCCGGCTTCCCATACACGGTATACGAGAGGCCATGAATAGCTTGTTGAACAGCAGTAGTGGCTGGGTTCCTGAGCCTTCGGTTGTGCTCGTAAGAATCTTGAACCTCCTCACTGTAGATGATGTAGCGGTGCAGGTGCTTTTCTCTAAGGAACTTCCCACAGAATTTGTTCATTAGAAGTCTCCGGTGCTTCTCTTGTAACCATCTTCCGGGAGCATCTAGATGCTTCATAAGCAGCTTCTCGGCCATTACAAGATCCTGATAGTGAAGTGTGAGAATTGATTTATGTATGCGTACGGATCTAAATCTAGGATATTGATCATAATCATGCAAACTTCAAATGATGAAGAGCAAATTATAAATAGTACTCTCTCCGTCCCAGATTAAGAGTCTTACTTTCCTTTTTGGTACGCCTCAGAGTAAGAGTCCATTTCTAAAATGGCAAGAGATGAATAGTGTTTTTGACAACTTTATCCTTACAATACTTGCATAATTACAAAAAACTTACGTTTTACCCACTTGCATTATGAATAGTGTTGGACAATTATATCCTCAAATCCACTTGGAATCTTTATCTATTTTCTAGTGTATCCTTAATAAGCGTGCATAACCAAGGTAGGACTCTTACTCTAGGAAGGAGAGAGTAACTGACTAACTGTTAACTGTAAAGTTTTCGGTAATTATGGCCACATGGTAAGGCTGGTAATTACCCAACATGGTAAGGCTGGGGAGACCGGTGCTGGAGTTTAAGGCAAGCTATTGGGGGTTTGATTAAAAAAAAATACTAGTGAGTCTCTAAAATCAAGGATTTTAGAGCAATAAATGAAACTTAACCCCCCATTTATGTAAAGAAAAAAGCATGATAAAATTCCCCCACCCCACATTTTAATTAGTTACTTTTTTCGGGATCTCCTTTCAAAAATTCCCGACTCCGTCACTAGTTGAGACCAAAGACCTCTCAAGATTATTGCCTCGAGCGCCTTTGTCCTTTCTCTCACACCCCCCCCTCCTCCTTTGGGTGTTAAAAAGTTTGTTTCTCTTCAAATAATTTTATGTGCAGCTAAAGGTTTTAGCCTCATTTCTCAGAACTCCTTCACGAGGTCTTCCGATATTCAAATTTAAACACAAAATTTGGGGAGATGGATTTAAACACACACACACGCACACATATATACACATACATACATGAGTCTAAGGTAGCTTCTCGACCAACATACTCCAGTGGCTCAAAACCCACCACGAGCAAGCACCTTTAAATTTAAAGCGAGGGGCTAAAATCTGTGTAAAGCATAGTCAAGATTTACCTGGATCTTTTGACCAACATACTCTAGTCGCTCAAAACAAAACCGCGGATGTTCAAACTTGTATTTAGATGGGTGCATGAAAGAAAGCTGTACAAAACAGTGTCGGGAACAAAACAAAATTCATCAGGAATTAGAAAGAAATTTTCCCAAAAACGAAAGCAATAAACCAGAGGTTTTCCAGAGTGAAGTGATGGGGTTAATGAAAGAGATTGAATACCTGTAATCCAAGTCCAAGTTCTATGTTCCTGGCTTGAGTAATTTCTGGAATTCTATCTTTCATTGGCAAGGGATATCCCAATGTTTGCATAACATGAGGTCTGCAATCGTAATCCCATATATTTCCTCGAAACCGATGCATTCCTGGGGGAACACATGCCCTAAAAAGCCTTGGGTGTGCAAATAGAGCATCTTCGGGAGGCTGTGCAATGGAAAGAACTAAACATTAATGGTGTATGAATAATAACAACTACTACCTCCGACCCAAGATGAATGTCCAAAAAAATAATTAAAAAATCCAACTCACTCTTGATCAAGAGCGAATTTGAAATTTTCCTGGACATTCATTTTGGGATAGAGAGAGTACTTCTTTTTGTTAAAGAAATGTTTAAAATAAAGAAAGGGATGGATGAATTGGAGCTTGCCTTGTACGCAGCGACTTCTTGCCAACTCAGCTTTCTTCCTTCAAATTCGACGGAGACATAGTCTACATCTTCAAGTTGTCTCCTTAACTTAGGTTGGCAATCTTCATCTTCAGGGTCCATACCAAATACTTCAAAAAGGACACGATAAACTTCTGGCATGCCAAAACACAAATATATTGCTCCGAACAAAGCCCAGAATACAGATCTGTCCATGGAAAATAAAATACGAGATGTTATAATTTGTTGTGCGCTGGCTAACCACAACCAAGAATATAGTTTAACGGTTAGAATCGAGAGTACAGTCCACTAATAAACTGATTATTATACCCCATTCCACAGGCAACTGTGAAGTTATTTTGACATGGAAAAAGGGTACTTCATGATGCCCTCAAGAAGAAGAGAAGAAAGAAGCTGAAAAACAATGATGCCTCATAAAGAAGAGAAGCAAAGAGTTGAAGAACAAGCAGTCCAAGAAGATACAATACAACATACGACCTTCCTCCTGTAAAAATATTTCCTACTTCAAAAGTCAAACTCTTTGACATTACCCATATTCTCTACTTCGAAAGTCAAAATATTTCCTCCTGTAAAAATATTTCCTAATTTATGTCTTACAAACTTTCCATCATTACGTTAGGATAATGCCTGAACACCTCCCTCCTCCAGTCAGTTCAATCACTCATTTATCGATTGTCATTATGTTGCTATACTACGTTTAGCACTTCTCAGCTGTGATGGTTTCTGTCTTCAGTTCAACCCTATAATACTCAATGACCCTTAATAGAAATATATTGAAGCAAATCTCACAGATAATTAAACAGCCAATCCTGTCGTTCACTAATTCATTTTGCAATCATTTTCAAACATCAACACGCATAAGCTTCCTTCAGATACTCTATGGCTGCAAAAAGGATTGAAAACACATAGATTGATTGCCTAAAGGAAACATCGCACTCCAAGGAACTTGATCATTATGTACAATAGCATGATCAAGCGATCTTGTAGATTGCTCCATAAATTCAGTAGTTTGTGATGATGGTAACATTTCGCCTTAAAACCACTTATTAAGCTTCGCATCATGCTATAGTATTATCTTATTCCTACCAATCAGGACAATACTTGCATATATTAAAATCCTCCTATGACGCAAAGCACTGGCGAAGCTACCCCAAAGGCAAGGGGGTCAGTTGACCCCCTTGATTTTAAAAAAATGACAATTTAGTGCCTGAAAATTTTAAGAGTTACACCAAAAATACTAAATTTGTCAGTTTCGACCCACTTTATTTGTGGTAAAATTTCCACTATAATATTATCATTTCGACCCCCTTTGTGCCAAATTTCTACATCATAAATATAATTTTCATTCCTTAAACAATCTTGACCACCTTTTAAAAATGTTCTGGCTTCGCCACTGACGCAAAGCATTGTTCCACTGTCTACGCAATTACACATAATTTGGTTTGATCATTATCATCAGTATAGTATAATCTGGTTTTTAAACAATAAAGCAAACGCCAAATTTAGCAAAATAAAACCATAAACCTTTTCTGCAACAAGCTCAAAATAATAACAATTGAAAAAAAAAAAAAAAAAAAAAAGACACTACAAACTTACTTCACGGGTGGTTCTCGTTCCTTTCGAATCAACTTATCAATCTCATCAAACTGAAACACCAAATTCTGCAAGCTAGCAGCCTTAATCCACTTAGGCAAATACCTCTTCCCAATCAAAGCATACACTCTCTCCCTCATCGGCCCTGGCGATTCTCTCGGATACCTCTGCAAGAAAAACTCAGCCAAAGCCAATTCAAGAACAAACTGACCCAAGAAAGCTAACCTAGAATGCCCTGCCCTCACGTGCCTAGCATAAGTCCTCTCACAATGTGGGTGCTGAAATGCCAAATACAACAAAGTATCAAACTGTTTGGCCGGGTTTTCGTCCCCATACCCTTCTGAAGGCTCCAAAGGGTACCCAAGGGCCTGTTTGGCTTCAAGCAAAAACTCGTCCATCCACGTTTTATCAGCATTGTTCAATTTCTGGGGCGGCAAACAAGAACTTAGTAAAGGGAATTGCTTGAGCGACAATTGGGGGCTGTTGAGAAATCTTTGAGCTAATCTAGCATCATCTAATGGGGGTCTTAGAATGAATCTTTTTGGGGGTACTTTTTTCTTTGGAGAGACTTGTTTTTTGCGTTCGGCGAGCTCTTTGAGGAGTCTTTGTGGGCTGTTTTGGGGGAGTTCTTGAGGGTCGACGGCGACAGCGTAAACTTTGAATTTTTGGGAGGAGAGTTTTGTGAATTTAAGGGATTTGAGGGGGATTTGGATAGGGAAATATGGGATTGAGGAGGAGGAGAAAGAGATGTCAATTGATTTGGAAAGGGGTTTGAAGGGGGAGGAGGAGGAGAGTTCCATTATTTGAGGAGATAGGATGAATGAAGTGAGGATTTTTGAGCTTTTGACATCAAGAATTATGAGGGATTGAGAATTGGGAATTGGAGTTCATGGGTTGAAGGTTTTTGCAGGGTTTTGATTGAGGATAAGGTTGAGGAAGAAGAAGAGTGATGGTGTGTGGGAAATGGGCGTTGGGAGATGGCTGATACTTGCTTTCTCTATCGTAGTTTAACAAAGCCAGGTTTGGACTGGGCTTGGGCTCATCAATTTTGCGAATTGTTGTTCAAGTAGTGTGCTGAACTCAAATTTTCATTCTGAAAGTCCAATGGGCTTTTTTTCTTTCATTTTGATAGGGGTAAATAACTAAATAAATGTCTACTTTTATTTTAGTTTCTTTTAAAAAAAGGCATATTGTTTCTTCACATTTGTGTTTATTAATAGATATCTCATTCGCTCTAAAAAAAAAAGAAGGCATATTGTAATATCCATCATGCTCATAAAAAAATCCCCAAATCACCACCTCCGCAATCGAAATCACCACAATGCAATTAGTAGAAATGAGTTTTTTTGCCAAACAGACACTCGTACTATCAGATTATTGCAACTTCCCACTTGTACTGTCAAAACTCCCAATGTAACCTGCGTACTTTAGTTTATTAACAATTCGACCGAGTTTTTTAACTGGTGTTAAAAATTTAACGACATTATACAAATATTTTTCAATTTTGGTCATTAAAGTTTGTTTCTTTGCAATGAGCTCACCCCACGGACGGAATTGTCAATTTTTTTAAATGGAGTTGGTCTTGTACTATCACGTTCGGTAAATACTTAACTGATGTATTGTTGAAATTAACTCAAAATTTAATTTCACAAAGAAAAATGATCGATATACCATTCTAAAAATGAAATTAAATATTCACCCAATATCCAAAAAAATAAATTTTCTAAATTTACCAATTTTTTATTGCAATTTTATGCATAACGTAATACATTAAAATTTAATTTAATTTTCCATTTATTAATTATAATGATAATGTTAAAATTAAAGCAAATTTATGTTCATCTCCTTCATCTTCTTCATCCATGTTTCATCTCACAACTAACAATACAAACACCACTACCACCACCACCATTACCCAAAATCAGCAAGCATGGTAAACAAATACCCAAAACAAGCCGACATGAATGCAAAAGGATGCTCCTCCGATGTCAATTTCTCAAACCCTCGTTTCGAATATCTCAAGAAATCCATCAAAGCAGTACCCAAAAGCAACCCTCACCCGGTAAATTGAGTACCCACGATACTTTAACAATAATCAAAGACTTTCTTCTCAAGTCCGACGCGTAATCCACTGAATTATCGGTGGCAAATGGGACCCGAGGTTAAGTGACATTGACGGTGATATGGGAGTACAGGGTTTGAAATTGATTTTAAATCACATATTTGTTTGAAAATCTAGATTTGAGTTTGATTTTAGAACTCATAGCCACGAAGAGAGAGAGAGAGAGAGAGATGCAATGGCTGGATGGATTTTGCAACAATCAAAACATTCGATTTTGGCAATATTGAAGAAGACGATTGGGGATAATAGTTTCCGGTCCACTGAATGTTCAAACCTTGTCCAATATGTAAAGTCATTCAATCACTTAAATGCTTCACAATCGAATATTTGTTAGGGGCCTGTGCAGTGCAAACCTAAGCTTAGGGTAGGATGTTTATGTTACTGTTATCTTACGGCGACCGTTACATAAGCACCACACACTGGCCTACTGAGCACAAACAACTTGAGTCCACTTGGACTACCACAGGCCCACCCAAAAGTCCATGGATGTTATTGGTGCTCAATGGTAGTATAGTAGAGGCTTATATATCACAATCAAAGACCATATATTTCCGATGTGGGATGGGGTATTACAAACACCCCCACTTACATCCTTGCCGTCTCCGGCAAGGCCAAAACAATACCCAGATCGTCCCCCCGGGCGAGCTCGCAAGCCTTACGGCCGGGGGTCCGCTCTGATACCATTTGTAACGACCCGAGCCCGCAAGCCCGACCCGCTACCACACACTGGCCCATTGAGCACCAATAACATCCATGGACTTTTGGGTGGGCCTGTGGTGAGCCAAGTGGACCCAGATATTTGTGTTCAGTGGGCCAGTGTGTGGTGCTTATGTAGCGGGTCGGGCTTGCGGGCTCGGGTCGTTACAATTATAAAATGTAACCCCTGTTACTATACAAGTCGGACTGTAATGGAGTCCGACTGCACAGTCCCCGAACTGGTACAATATTAGCTTATTTTAAAATATTTGCAGGCATGGAGTCTATGGAAGGAAGGGAAAGCGGAGGAGTTGATCGATCCATCGATAAGGGAATCCTGTAATATGAAAGAAGCGTTGCAATGCATACATGTTGCAATGTTATGTGTACAAAACTCGGCGTTGCATAGACCGACGATGGCGTCGGTGGTGCTGATGTTGGAGAGTGAAAATGTGAGTCTTCCTCAGCCAAGACAACCTGATCTTGCTGCATCTTTTAGTTCTATGCAAGGACATGATATTAATCGATCTTATAATGATGTAACGGTTTCGGAAGTCATAGGGAGGTAAATATTAATACTCCCTCGATCCCGTAATGATAGTCTTGTTTGAGGTAAATTCTATATACAAGGCATATTACATACAAGGCACCAATAATGGCAAAACTACCCTCGCGTGTCGTGTGCAAAAGGACGACTTGAAGGATTTGTGTCGTGTTAAAACACACGAGATATACCAAATGTATAAGATATTAAGTCGTGTTACATTATACGAGTTGTACAATACTCTGTCGTACATAGACACACGAAATAAATGTAAACAAGTCGTGTATATTTTAGAAGACAGGCCGTGTCATACATGTCGTATATACTAACACGATATAAGTCTATATTCTCGTGTGTATGCATACGACATATCAAAATGAAGGTGTTCTTCGATGATTTGCAACACGATGTTAATGATACGCATATGCTATGTTATATTATTCAATTGTGTTGTTAATTGAGCAAAATTTATACACTTATACATGACAAGGAACAAACGTCATATTGGATCATACAATATCATATAACCTATCACATTTAAGTGATACCACTTTATTTATAATCACCTAACAAATGATTGTGGTGTTATGTTTCTAATCAATAATATATTTAAAGAGGTAATTAAACATGTTATAATGCATCATACAATATCATATATAAGCTACCACATTCATTAGGTTAATGTGATACCACTTTATTTATCAACTAACAACCGATGTTATGATGTGCATGTACTATGTTAAATTAATGAATTATGTGTTATATTTCTAATCAAGATTATATATAATGAGTTAATTAAACATGTTATATAACGAGTTAAGTTGTTTCGATGATTTGCCAAACGGGGTTAATGATAAGTTGTACATTAGAGGAATACCAACTACTCAAGATTATATATTTGAAATTATCATATTTATTAATCAAGATTATATGTTTCTTGTTATAATAAGTTGGAAAACAAACAATGATTACATATAAGATTGAACCAACATCATACAATATCATATAACCTACCACATTTATTTATAATTAATTTTTATTTTATTATATGGTGTGTCGTGTTGAAATACACGACATTTAGTAAGACATATCGTATGAACAATACACGAAATGAAACATTATATCTCGTGTATTGTTCATACGAGATAATTACCAGAAACAAAGACTATATCGTGTGGTTTTACACGATATGTACCATAGTATCTCGTGTATATACACACGAGATACACCCTGAACCCCTACATAAAACACGATATACACGCAGACAACTTAACCCTACAGAGAAACACCATTGCTGTACACCCGTGCAGCATTGATATACTCCACAACATTGTCCAAGTCTTAACACCCATAAATTTATACCCATTATTTTCATTAATTCTCAAATCATCTAACACCATAGTATGGATTCTCCACAACATTCTCCAAGTTTTTATGATCATATTGATCTTGATCTTGTGGAATATATTTTTGAAGAAGAAGGTTTGCCACCAAATTCTCCACATCAAAATCAAAATCCAAGCAGCAATGAAGTAAGTGTGACGGACAGAGAATCTAATCATGGTTGGCGGTGTATGGGTGGTTTGCGTGGAATGGGGGACGAGTTAGGTCGGATGGGAGGAAAACGGAAGGGACACAATTTCTCTGCGTTAAACCCAGATCTGAAAATTTGGTGGATTATAGGATGTAATGTTTCATTTTTGATCACTAGTTTAACATTGTACAATTGTTAGTCACATGATAGAACGAGACCAACTCCAGTTAAAAGTTAGACAATTTCGTCAGTGGGGTGAGCGCATTGGAAAGAAACAAACTTTAATGACCAAAATTGAAAAATATTTGTATAATGTCGTTAAGTTTTTAACACCAGTTAAAAAACTCGGTCGAATTTTTAATAAACTAAAGTACGCAGGTTACATTGGGAGTTTTGACAGTACAAGTGGGAAGTTGCAATAATCTGATAGTACGCATGTCTGTTTGGAAAAAAACTAACTCCGACGCATTGTTGTTGCCTTTTATTTTACGAGCTTATTGCAAAACTGACATGCGTACTTTCATTTTTTTTCAATTTGACTCGCAAACTTTGGAAACATCAAATGTGGTTTGCGTACTTATATTTTCAAAATTTTGAGACAACTTTTTAAACACCCGTTAAAAAACATAACGGAACTCTCAAAAAACTATTCATCAGTTAATTTTTTGTAACATACGTTATATTTTTAACATGCGTTACTTCATTAACGTGTAAAGGTGAAAACTTTATTATTTCTTTAAGCAACTTATTATAGTATTTCTTCAATTGTTCTTATTATGAAAAATCACCCCCCACTACCACCAACAAACTACCACCACTAAGACACCCCACCACCATTATAACCACCATTTCACCCCCTACAATATCTCCTCCGCCGCTCTATTTCCAGCCCCTTCCTCCCAACCTCAGCATGACAACAACAGCCATCACTACAAACAAACATGAACAACAAGACCACCATAAGCATCACCATCATCACAACCAATAGCAATAGCAACATCAAAATTAAGAACACAAGAAAAAGGGTAAACAAACCTTCGAGTTCTCTGCAACTAATGGCAAATAAATGTCAAAATCTCAAATTTTAAAAATTGAAAATCATCAAACCCTAATCAATTTCAAAGTCCCCAACGAATGAGGGAGAACGGATCAAGAGAGCGATAGTGGGGGAATCAAATTCAGATGTAAAATTATTGGACTCCATTTTCTAATTTGAAGCTTTTAATTGTGCGCCTCCATCCATGACGAAGAACTGCGATGCTAGGAGAGACTGCAACAGCGGTAATGGACACGGCAGGGGAGGATGAGTACGACAACGGCGCTGGACTTGGGCTTTGTGTAGAGAGAGGAAGAGGGATTTCGCTGAGTACGACAATGGCGACGGTGGAGATGAAGGTGTGAAAAGGATTGGGGGTGTGTTGAGGGATGGGCTATGGTTTGATATTTATGAACTGAAGGAGGGAGAGAAAGAATTGAGGACGCCGGAGGTCGGCGGAAGTCGCCGGAGGAGAGTATTCCGGCGATGGATGTGGCTGGACAGAGGGAGATAGAGGGTTTGGAAGAAGATAAATAGGTGTGGAAATGGGGGTGTGTTTTAAGGTTGAATAGGTTAATTGAGTGCATTATTTGGGGACGATTTTTTTTTTTAAGACAAATAGTTTAATAGTTAACAATTTCACCCTATTGGTTAATGAAGTACCGCTTGTTAAAAAAGAATAACGTACGTTACAAAAAATTGACTGGTGAATAATTTTTTGGAGAGTTCTGTTATGTTTTTTAATGGGTATTAAAAAAGTTGACTCAAAATTTTGAAAATATAAATACGCAAACCACATTTGATGTTTCCAAAGTTTGCGAGTCAAATTGAAAAAAAAAACTGAAAGTACTGCAAACATTTTTCACCTTTGGAATTGGAAAATAACTGTATAAGTTACTATTGTTACCATCACCCATAGTCTCCAACAAATCCCCAATTTTAATTTTGAGAAAGGGAAAGCAAAAACCCGCACAAAATCCCATCATCTCTCCTGAACAGTAAGAATCCACGAATGGCGACTCATCATCAACATTCACCTGCGAAATATGCGTCGAACCAGTTGTAATTTCACAAGCAACAATGAAATTCAACTACAACAAGATTTACATTCTTCCCTTTTATACTGATTGTATGATCAAGTACATCCAAGTTAATCTTGAAGACAACGTGGCTCAATCCAATTCTCTGCTCTTGATTGTGGTGACTTTCTTGACCTTTTGTGTTGTAGACTCTTGATTGCGTCCCACCAACATTTCGTTAGTTTTTATACCAATTTGCAATAAAATGTCAAACATCGGAGTCGGGTAAAAAATACTCTCTCCGTTTCATGTCACTTGAGACCAAAATTTTTGGCACACAAATTAAAGAAGAGTAAGAGAGAGAAATAGTGGGAGGAGGTGTTTGTGAGTATTGAAAAAGTGAGTCGATGGCTTAAGTCAGAAAGGAAGTGATATCAAAGGTGTTGTCACTACAACGATATCACTTTTGGCAACACTTAACACACACGAACAGAAAATTGTTTCTGAAAAGAGTTTGCAGCGGAAAATCAACACAAGAATTATTTTTCTCAAGATATATAAATGTATATATCTTGAGGGATGCCTCAAAAGGCGAGACCTTTACTAATAATATGAATTGAGTACAAGGTCGAGAGATCCCTAATGCTATTACAATGAAAGCTTCGTGGAACGACTAAGTCTAATACACGAGACCCTATCCTAGCCAAGACACTTATAATACTCGATTACAAGAATAGAAAAGTGTTTGGGAGTTTAAAGGAACCAAGGAGTGTAAAGACTTTATTGTGAGGAGTGTGTGTTCTTGCTTGTGTTTGCCATTTCTTGAATCTTCACATCCTCTTGCTTTATATAGTCTTCAAGAACTTGGGGAATACTCATCATGGCTTGGAGTTGATCACAAAAACGTGGGGAAAGAGTGAAGTTAGTTGGCCGAGCCTTGGGGAGGATAATTCCCACATTTCCTAATTTGTAGGAACAAATTCTTTGTGCCCAAGTTTTGTGCTTCGCCTTGTTGTACTTCCTAGCTTCAGCGCCTTGTACTTTCTCCTCCATAACTCAGTCGTTGAATGGGTCAAATACCCATGTGTTAGTTGTGTAGAAAATCTCCAAAGCTTGTGGATAAAATCACATTTTATCCATAACTTCTTTTTAAACTTCTTTGCATTATTCTAGCATAGGTTATACCTGAAAAATGGACCAACATAAACAATAAACCTTGCAATAATATTAGTCATTAGTCCAACAATTATTTATGAAGCAAATATACAAATATATGCAGACTGTCCGACGGTATCACTTGGATAGTGTGGTCAGCACTTGTGGTATCACCACATTCTGCACTTACAATCTCCCCCTTAATTGTATATTTCTTCACAAACTAAATAATGCTGCGACCTGCAAGACAAAGTTAGTCACACAACTAGAATATTCATGCAATCTTCTCAAAAAAATAACTCCCCCTCAAAGAGGCGAGTCAACCAAAATTAACAATGACATTTTAAAAAGTTTTTAAACAAAAACAAAGTACCAAATGACCGAAACAGTTCACGGTCACAAACACACATCCAAATGTCATGAAGTGTAACCCACACTTCAAACAACCAACCAAAAAATGTTTAACAAACCAACAACCGAATAAAATTGTTTAAGTGCCACCACCACAAATTTTAAAAAAAACTAATAAAAAGATTGTTTTAATCACCACCCAACTACCAAAATAAAATTGTTCAGAAGATAAAGAACCACAACCCGCTTTACTCATCATCCTCGGCCTCGTCCTCTTCATTTCCTGGTTGAGTATCATTGCCTCCAGCACTTGTTCCAGCACCTGCGGTAGCACCTAAGGCAACATTTCCTCCCCCTGTTTGTGATGAAATATGATCAAGAAATACAGACAAATCATCATGAATCTTCATCCAGTAGTTGACCTGATCCTTTACGTTTTCCATAACCCTATTTAAAACCTGAACAACAGCAACTGTGGAAATCATAGAAGAAGTGCTGTCAGAAGTATTGACCTCACTTTGGGTAGCACTTTTTGCTGTACCTGTAGGGATAGGAAACGAAAAGTCTGGAACAGAAGGTCTAGCTTTTGCCTGGGAACGCTGAGCAGGAATAGGTTTGGAGACGAAAGGTGGGGACGGTTTGGACCACGGTAGATCAACATGTCGGTTACCTCTCTTCAATTGATTATCAATAACATAGTAGCTAGGGCCGGAAGTGAAGATATCAGAGCCTAGTACTTGAAATTTTTGAAAGGTTAAGACACGAAAGATCAAGGATGGATATGGAAGGTAGGATGAGTCTTTTCTTTTAGGCCAATTTGAAAGATGTTTAAACACTAGATTCCCAAAGTTGATCGATTTGTTTTTCCCTAGCCTATACAAAACTCTCGCTTTCTCCATAGTAAGGTTTTGATCACTCTTTGAAGGAAGCCAATTAAGCAAGCAAAGCTTGTGTAAAACCGAGTAAAGAGAGGTAAGTTTAGAGGCGGGGAATTTGAATTTGGGATCGGTTGGCCAATGTTGGACTTCATTGTGGGTTAGGAATTTAGCCATTGCATCTTTGTTACAATTAAAACTTTCCTCAATGATATTGGGCAATCCTAAGGCTTTGTTAATGATGTTGGGGTTAAAAAGAAACACTTTACCCCTAACAAACACCTTCCCGAATTCTAGAGCAGTTTCATTGTCTATGTTTGGACTAAGATTAGCATAAAAATTCCTTACCACCTTATCAACATAAGCCATTGCTTGGGTGTTAGGGGTCAAAAAATTCCGGTCCTCAAGGAATTGATACACACCACTTTTCTTTAAATCATCCTCATCAATGTTTTTCTCTTCCCAAAAAGGGGTATTGCTATGTTTTAGCCAAAAAGACATACCCGAGTCTTTATAGAACTCAAGAGAATAAGGATCTAAAGGAAAAGCTTCATTATCTTCAACTCTAACATGCACATTTTCAGAATCATCAAAAGAATCAGAGACATGAGGAGAAGAATGATGTACCTCCTGAGATTTGGACACGGTCTGAGCTTGCAGAGGTGTTCCCGAAGGTGCTGGCCTTCTGCGGGTAACACCTTTGTCAGCACCCTGAATACCCTTTCCTTTTTCAAGTCTTTGTTGTGCTCCAGCAAGGGTTTCACTATCTTGTTCCTGTTCATCCACCCACTGATCGAAGTCATCCTCTGTAGGTTCTTGCTCTACGGTATAATTTTCATCCGAGGCATGAGCGGAAGACAAACTCTGAGAGTCTTCATCTGATACTTCAACAGGATCAACTGGAGTGTTGGAATTTGCTTTGTTAAAGATAGCCCTTAATCTGCTTGAAGTCCTCTTTTTAGGTGCTTGGACAGTTGGTGGTTGTGGCGGAGATTTCCGCTTCTTCTTGGTGGCTTTGGTGGTTGTTGCAGCTGGTTGGGAAGGAGCCATGGCGGGAGGTGCTTGGGCGACTGGAATTGGAGGAGGACCGGACACAACAATCGCCAAATTGGGCGGTGATGTCACTGGTGTTGTCGCCGGTGATGTCACCATAGGAGATAAAAATCTAGCCTCACTCACACTTGGAGAGACTTCCATTGGCTCGGTGGTTGCTTTGGATGGTGAAGCCATTGATGATTTGAGAAGAAGAAGGAAGAATTTTAGGAGAGGGATTTTCTAGGGTTTGAGAGATTGAGAGCGAGAGACTAACGAGGGAGAGATAGGGCGATCGGTGAGGAGGGTGAGAGAGGAAGGAGGAAGGGTTTAGGATATTTTTTAGGAAGTATTCAATTTGAAATTATATACTCAACATTAATTTGAGATAACCTTTCCTAATCCTAAAAACACTCAACTCCCCCTATTTTTTAGCTCTCCCTATTTTCTAGCTAGATAGGTAAACTCAACTCCCACATTTTTGAAAATCAACCGGCCATTATCCCCAAAAAGCCTTTTTTTTTTTAAATAAAATAAAAATAAGAGAATAAAAATTAATCTAAGGTAATTCGGCTTAGGTAACTAAAGTCCATAAAATTTTGAAAAGCAAATTAACTTATGACTTCAAAATTTTAGGAAAGAATTTACCTAATTTGATTTACCAAAAATAAAATATAAAAGGATTTAATAAAAACCTTTTTGAAATCAAAAACTCCACAAATTTAAGGGACTTTCGGACTTCCCAAAATTAATTATTAATTCCGAAAATAATAGATAAAAAAATAATGTGGCACATACTAATGTGTTATCAGCAATGATGGTAACACTTTGAAAAACACATAAGTCAAATATCCCCTTGATAAAAACTTTTTACTTAAAAGAACATAAGGCACAACAATCCTCACTATTAACACTTGAGGTAAATTGTTAGGCTTCTTTTAAATAAGCATTTGAGGCAAAAACAAGCTTCCCAAATTCAAACACTTGAGGCATAGCAAGCCTTAATTAAGAGTGTTTGAGGTAAAATAAATCTAACAAGTTAGATAAAATAAGCTTGTTCTTCATCTTTAAGCACTTTAAAATAAGTATAATTTACACTTCAATATCTACAAGATAGCATCGTAGTAATGAGCTCCGTGCTCCGAGTCCTTATAAAGTGTAAAAAATACTTTAGTGATTTGCACCTTTCAAGTAGGATACACTGTAGTAGCGAACTCCATGTTCCTAATACTTAGTACGAAATCACTGGATAGTATCTCCCTTTGGCAAGAGTGCATGTCGCAGCGAACGCCGTGCCCCGAGTTACTTAGGAAATACTATAAGTGCTTTTTGCCTTTTACCTTTTATTTTATCACAAAAATTAGTGACTTTGTCATTTTCGAGTACAAAGGGGATTTGACAAACATGTTAACCAAGTATAAACCTACCAAAACAAAAAGGTCAATATGTGCCGCCGCGAAGGCTTAAAACGAAAAAACTGAAAAACATTTTTTTTTATTATACAATGTTACCAGAAGTGATGACAACACTCAGGGTAACACTCGAAAATAGTAACTTAAAAAATACAAAGACCTAGAGATCTTTTCAAACTTGAAAATCTCTCATGATCAAGGGCCTTGGTAAAAATGTCAGCAAGTTGATACTTTGTATCAATATGCTCTATGTTTATCAAATCTTTTTCAACCAAGTCTCTTAAAAATGGTGACGGATATCAATGTGTTTAGTATGGGAATGTTGAACCAGGTTTTTTGAAATGTTTATGGCACTTAGATTATCACAATACATGGTCAATATATTACTATCAAGAACATAGTCGTCTAACATGTGTTTTAACCAAATGAGTTGGGAACAACAACTACCGGCCGCGACATATTCGGACTCGGCTGTCGAAAGAGACACACAGTTTTGTTTACGACTGTACCATGAAACTAAGTTATTACCCAAAAAGAAACACCCCTCACTAGTACTTTTCCTATCATCCATGTCTCCCGCCAAGTCAGAATCACTAAAACCAACAAGGTTGGTATTAGTATCCTTAGAAAACCATATTCCTAAATCACTCGTCCCCGACACATATTTGATAATCTTTTTGACAGAATTTAGGTGGGAAAGTTTAGGACTGGCTTGATATCGTGCGCATACACACACACTGAACATTAAATCAGGGCGACTCGCGGTACGAAAAAGTATTTTGTTTTGATTCGACCTGTAGTGACCTATGAAAGAACGGGTGGGATAAATTTAGTAAGACTTTTACCTACGGATCTATTGCAGGAAAAGGATAATGTACAACTTCAAATTGTCAATTCTATCTTTTATAGGTTGGATCCACATCCTCCCCAACTTGGTCCTTTCCCAACTTCAGTGTCGAACCCATTGGTATTTTAGACTCCTTGGCATGCTTCAACCCGAACTTTGTTACTAAACTTTTCGCATACTTGCTTTGAGAAATGAAGATCCCTTCATTCGACTGTTTCACCTGCAATCCAAGAAAAAAGTTTAGTTCCCCTATCATTCTCATTTCAAAAGTTGATGGCATGGCATCCACAAATTTTTTAAATAGGTTTCAGATGTGGAGCCAAAAACAATGTCATCAACATATATTTGAGATATGACAAGGGTTTTACCATTTCTTAAGATAAACAAAGTCCTATCGGCTTCTCCTCTAACAAAGCCATATTCTAACAGAAATTGAGTTAATCTACCATACCATGCTCGAGGAGCTTGTTTCAAGCCATATAAGGCTTTTATAAGTTTATAAACATGGTGTGGTTTGAATGGATCTTCAAAACCTTTTGGTTGTTCAACATATATTTCTTTATCAATATATCCATTCAAAAACTCTCCTTTCACATCCATTTGGTGCAATGTGTAGCAAGCTATAGCCAAGAGAAGTCTTATGGACTCAATTCTAGCCACAGGTGCGAAGGTCTCATCAAAATCGATACCTTCGACTTGTATATATCATTGAGCCACAAGACGAGCTTTATTACAAACAATGTTACCCGTTTCATCACTTTTGTTTTTGAAAATCCATTTAGTCCCAATAATATTAGTATTTTCGGGACGGGGAACTAAAGTCCAAACATTGTTTCGGGTAAATTGTTCAAGCTCCTCTTGCATAACTTGAATCCAAAAATTATCTTTTAAAGCCTCAATCACATTTTTAGGTTCAATAAAGGAAATAAAACAAGAGTGTTTTACCTGAGCATATGTGATAGACATACACACATACCTTACCATATCTCGATAATTAATTGGCTCTTTGTTTCTTGTTTGAACTCCTTCATTTACCTCCCCTATTACCTGCGTAGAAGGGTGATTCCTCCTTATTCTGGCTGGGGGATCTCTCCTTATAACTTCATGAACCTCTGCACCTTCTGGACTTTCTGCTTCTGTTTCAGCAGGTGTACTGGAATTAGGTGTTATCGGAAGTGTTGCCTCAATAGTGGTATCACTTTCGTCATCACCTGCTTCGTCAACAGGATCAGAATTTTCTCTGTTATTATTCATCTCGTCCAACAGAGTCAAGGGAGATTCCTGAGGTCCTTCACCTGTAATGCTCAACAAGTCATCAAAAACAATGTTAACCGACTCTTGAATGGTTTTTAACCTTAGGTTATATACCCTATATGCTCTACTATTTTGAGCATACCCAAGAAAGATTGCATTATCACTTTTAGAGTCAAATTTAGTCAATTGATCCCAGTCATTTAAAATGTAACACATACACCCAAAAACATGAAAATAGTGAACTTTAGGTTTTTTGCCATTCAAAATCTCATAGGGTGTCATAGTGGTACCGGGTCTTAAGAAAACTCTATTTGCGGTGTGACAAGCGGTATTTAGTGCTTCGGCCCAAAATCTTTTTGAAATTTGTTTAGAAAACAACATTACACGGGCCATTTCAAGTAAAGTCCGATTTTTCCTTTCGGCAATCCCATTTTGTTGAGGCGTTTTGGGTGCCGAGAATTCATGGTGGATTCCCATGTTCTCACAAAAGGAAGAAAAAGAAGCATTTTCAATTCTTTACCATGATCGGATCTTATACGAGAAACAGAAGCACAAAACATGTTTTTGATTTTTGAGTGTAAGATTCTGAACTTTTCAAAAGCCTCAGATTTTTCTTTTAAGAAAAAGATCCAAGAGAATCTAGAAAAATCATCAACAACTACTAAAGAATATTTCTTACCACCCAAACTATCGACTTCAACAGGACCCATTAAATCCATATGTAAAAGTTGAAAACAATGTGTTGTTCCAGAGTACTGCTCATGGTATTGGGTAGCACTGTGGCCAACACGAGTTTGTTTGCCTTTAAGACAACTTTCACAAATGATTTTATTTTTGAAATCCAAATTAGGAACACCTTGAATAGCACCAAGTTTAATAATCTTTTCAATGTTTCGAAAATTGGCATGTCCCAACTTTTGGTGCCATAAGGTTGTGACATCAACTCTCACGGAGTTGCATACCTGTTTGTCTTCCACACAATAACAATTGTCGGTTGATCTAGTACCTGACATCACACACTTGTTAGTACGATTAAAGACCTCACAAGTATTTTTGTTGAATTTCACCTCTAAATTGTCATCACAAAGTTGGCTTATACTAATTAAATTAGCTACAAGACCATCTACATGTAAGACATTTTTTAAAGCAGGGAAACCGGACACATTTAAAGTTCCTTTACCGATTATCTTACTCTTACTACCACCACCATAAGTAACATTACCACCAAGAACAGATTCATAGTCTTTTAGAAAACATTTTGTTCCCGTCATGTGACGTGAACACCCACTATTAAAATACCATAAATTTTCAACATTAGTTCTTAAGGCAGTAAACACAACATCACATATTAGATTGTTTTTAGGTCTCCATTCTTTTTTTCTTTGAATTTTGTTTCTCTGATGAACAGTGATATCAGAAGTAGTGGGTAACACTTCAGATAGCACTGAGGACCTGGACTGAGTTCTTTTCATAAAAGTATGACAATTGTTTCTAAAATGTCTAGCGGTGTGACAATAAGTACACACTTTCCCTTTGTCAGAGATTTTGGAAGAAAAATCATTAGCCTTTCCACGTTCATTTAAGAAACATGTTTGATTATCATCCAAAGATAAAGAAGAGATGATATTATCTAAAGAATCTTGGAAACCAATACCTGCCCTGAGAGGTTTACTTAACATGAGGATCTCATCTAGTTTGGTAGACCCCGTATTGAGTTTCTTAAGTGTGGTTTCGGCGAGGGACAATTTGGCCGTGACTTTTGCAAGCTCAGCATCCTTCTTTGTGAGCTCGATTTCAAGAGTAGCCACGCCAAGTCTTAGTTGCTGAGTTTCTTTGGTCAAGGATTGCACCATACTAAGCTCCTTCTTGTATTCTTCAAGGATATCCTCATAAAGGTTCCTCAATCCTCTTATGAGTTCATCCTTACTCATCTCAGCATCCTCTTGAGAATTTCCTGCATCCATATTAATAGACCCCACAAAACAAACAGCATTAGTAGAATTGAAATCATTATACCTGCTGGGTGTTATCACAGGTGTTATCCCACTTGGGTTATCACTTGGGTTATCACTTTCTGTGTTCGAGTCACACACAGTGACAAACATGGTTGTCTCGTCTGGTTCTTGATCATGGTCCACTCATTCTTCATTGTCACTGAGAGACACCCACAAGCTCTTACCCTTCTTCCTCAGATTATTTGCGTATTCATTGGCATAGTGACCCCATCCTGAACAAGTATGACATTGAATGGAGTCGAGGTAATTGGGATTGAAGCTCGACTGATCCGAGGATGCCCTACGGATTGGATCCGCCTTCAGGGTGGTTGGGAGTGACCTCCTTGGCATCGAATCATACACCTTGATTTGTTGCTCTTTTGCCTTTACCTGCATATTCTCCTTGTTGAAGTTTTTTAACATAGAGTTATATTTCCTAGCAAGTAAAGCAACACTAGTATTTTCATCTATTTCATCAAAAACTTCATCTTCCTCATTGTTTACACAAACCGAAGGAAGAGTTTTTAAAGCAACATTTTTGCCTTTAATAGCATCACTTTGATCAGCGAGATTTAATTCAAAATTTTGCAAAATGCTCATCAAAGTGTTGATATCCATGGTTTCAAGATTGTGAGCCTCTTCAATAGATGAAAATTTAATATTGAAGCGCTCAGGAAGAGTTCTAATTGCTTTTGAAACAAGTTGTTTGTTTGTAAAGGGTTCACCCAAAACTTGACATTCATTTGCAATATCAATAAGTTTTTCAAAATATGAAGAAATACTTTCATTTTCACTCATCCTCAATCTTTCAAATTTACTAGTGAGCCTCCTAAGCTTAGTTTCACACACACTACCATCCCCTTCACAAAATCTTTGTAAAGTATCCCATGCCTCCTTAGCAGTGGGAGTATTTTGAATGAGTTTAAAAACATGCATATCAACCCACTCATAAATGGCATTAAGTGCCTTTTCATTAAAACTAGCTAGGTTGTTTTCCTCATTAGTCCACTCGGATTCAGGCTTGACTTGAACGTCACCATCCTCATCCGGCGGCAATAATGGGACAGAATAACCATTCACAATAGATCGCCAAGCCCGGATATCAATTGATTTGATATACGAACGGAGGCGGATCTTCCAATAGGCGTAATTCGAACCATCAAGAACAAGAAGCCTCTTTTGATTAGGATTTGCAGGATCATAAGCCATGACACACTGGACCGAAGTACTTAGTATATCAAGTAACCAGCTCTGGTGCCAATTGAAAAAGTGAGTCGATGGCTTAAGTCAGAAAGGAAGTGATATCAAAGGTGTTGTCACTACAACGATATCACTTCTGGCAACACTTAACACACACGAACAGAAAACTGTTTCTGAAAAGAGTTTGCAGCGGAAAATCAACACAAGAATTATTTTTCTCAAGATATATAAATGTATATATCTTGAGGGATGCCTCAAAAGGCGAGACCTTTACTAATAATATGAATTGAGTACAAGGTCGAGAGTTCCCTAATGCTATTACAATGAAAGCTTCGTGGAACGACTAAGTCTAATACACGAGACCCTATCCTAGCCAAGACACTTATAATACTCGATTACAAGAATAGAAAAGTGTTTGGGAGTTTAAAGGAACCAAGGAGTGTAAAGACTTTATTGTGAGGAGTGTGTGTTCTTGCTTGTGTTTGCCATTTCTTGAATCTTCACATCCTCTTGCTTTATATAGTCTTCAAGAACTTGGGGAATACTCATCATGGCTTGGAGTTGATCACAAAAACGTGGGGAAAGAGTGGAGTTAGTTGGCCGAGCCTTGGGGAGGATAATTCCCACATTTCCTAATTTGTAGGAACAAATTCTTTGTGCCCAAGTTTTGTGCTTCGCCTTGTTGTACTTCCTAGCTTCAGCGCCTTGTACTTTCTCCTCCATAACTCAGTCGTTGAATGGGTCAAATACCCATGTGTTAGTTGTGTAGAAAATCTCCAAAGCTTGTGGATAAAATCACATTTTATCCATAACTTCTTTTTAAACTTCTTTGCATTATTCTAGCATATGTTATACCTGAAAAATGGACCAACATAAACAATAAACCTTGCAATAATATTAGTCATTAGTCCAACAATTATTTATGAAGCAAATATACAAATATATGCAGACTGTCCGACGGTATCACTTGGATAGTGTGGTCAGCACTTGTGGTATCACCATATTCTGCACTTACAAGTATGAAAAATTAAAAAGGAGAGATAATGAGTGAGAGGAATAGTAAGTTGATTGGTGTCGTGAGTGTAAAAGTAAAGTAAGAGAGAGAATAAGGGAGAGGAATATTAAAGATTCTTTTCCATTTTAAGCAGTCTCAAGTCACATGAAACGAACGAAAAAATAAATAAGTCTCAAGTAACGTGAAACGGAGGGAGTATACATTTTTGGAAACCAAATTACAAAGGTGGTACAAACCCAAATAATCAAATTGCAATTTTCCCTTAAAAAAATCATGACCAACTTTAATGTAAATGTCTCCGAAGCCTCATAGCCTAACATCAATGTTTAGTAAAAGATGTAAATTATTTTTTTTTAGTTTCTTTAAGATTTTGAAGATAAAAATACTTCATTACTTGAAGATTATGATAAAGTTTGAGGTTCCATCCCAAAAAGGAGTAGCCCAGGATCTTTATATAGTCAATGCTTGGCTAGTTAATTCCCGATGTGGGATAATTGTCTCTAGAGCAACATCGTGGGCCGTTGGGCCTGCAAATGCAACGGGCCAGCTCTGATACCATGATAAAGTTTGAGGTTCCATCCCAAAATCAATTGGCAATGGGAGGAGTAGCCCAAGATCTTTATATAGTCAATGATTGGCTAGTTAATTCCCGATGTAGGATAATTGTTTCTAACAGATTATGTGCAAACTCTGTACAAATTTTAGACTAAAATTTTAATGCACTCTGATAGAGACAGCCCTCATGCACTCAGATATCCTTCTTTCATTAAATTCAACTATCCGAGTTTTTTTTTTTTATTATTATTATTATTTTTAATTTCACAATAAACAAGTACTAACAATCATTTGGTGTAGTAACTTTCATCTTCTTCCTTAAGGAAAAAATAAATGTTTGTCTTCTTCTATTACCAATTCTTCAACAACACAGTTTTTTCTTCATATCTTTGGTGGTCATTCTCGTTATACGCATTCAACAACACAATTTTTCGCGTTATACGCATTCAACAACACAATTTTTCGTAATCTCAACTCGTTGAGATTACAAACAATTGTGTTGTTGATTTTATTTTTCCAGTTTTCCCTTTTGATGTATAATAAATTTCGCTCATCTGTGAGATCCCTTGTTTTCTCGCCATAGTGAGAGCCGCTGTTTTCTCTCCTCTGTGAGAGCATGTGTTTCTTTGTTTTCTGTTTGTTGTTTTTGGTCGTAAAATGATGACGATTGCATTTTCGCACAATGAAGTGGATGCCGTTGGTCTTACTGCACAACGATGGTTCGCGGATTTTGAGATATGTGGTGGGCGTTTCCTCGTCAACCCCAATTATGTATATCAAGTGTTAAGCGCAAAATATTACCAGAGAGGAGATTTCTTAAATGCCGAATTAAGGCAGTGTCCAAGTTTTACTTGGAGTGGAATTCGATCGTCTTTGGATCGAAAATATTATTGTTGTAGGTTAAGCAATGCAACTGCTATTGTTATTTGGGTTGAGCCTCCAGTCTATATGGTGTGCCATCTCTTTTTAACTTGTGAATGAAATTGCTTTCTCGTTTGCTAAATAAAAACTATCCGAGTAAAAAAAAAAAAAACCCCCTAAGATATTATTCTCTTATAGACAAAATTGTTATAACAATAAATATAAAGAATGATGTCAAACAAAATAATCAAACACAACACAAGAATTTACGTGGTTCACCAACTTGGTTACGTCCACGGGCGGAGGGAGAATATATTATTATTCAATGACAAATACAAAAGGCGATCTTCACTCATCTAGTTGCACGAATTATTTAGACAAATAATTACGTCAACCTAAATCTAGATCTTAGATCTCTACTTGTATCTCTCAAAATGACCGGCTAAAAATATGCTAAGGGAGGGGTTAGTATTTATAGGCATAAATACTAGAAACCCAAAAAGAGAAGGAATCATATTCCTTGTGTTCAAAGTAATTGGAATCCTATTTCTTGTGTGCAAAGTGATTATATTCTCATTAGGAAAAGGCTTTCTTAATTCTTGATCAATTCCTTGTACCAATAAGAAACCTAATAAAACCAATAAACCTTAATCCTTGTACCAAAAGGATTTCCTTTTGCCAATTCTAGTCCCAAGAATTACTCAACTTGTCGCGGACATATCCTTAGCCAATAGTCATTGATTCAAAGACATATTCCAAACAAAAATAATGAAAAATTACTGAAAAAAACTCTTAAAATGTTTCTCAGACGAATTTTTAGCTTTGAGAGATAACTTTTGGACCCGTTGTTTTATTCAGAAACCCAAATAAATTAATGCCACAACAATCACAAATCATTTTGGTGATCACTTCTTCAAAACACAAACTAAAAAATTGGATATAATAATTTTCTTTTTAAAAAAAAAAGATGGAAAAAGAACACAAATTTGCACCAAAAAATGATTACCAAAAATTCCAGCATAAAAAAGAAGAACTATCGTCACAATAACATGAGTATTCTTCTTGAAGTCAGTGATAGTGTTTTGAGTGACAGATCGACAATTGAAAGTGCATTGAGTATCAACTAGTATCAGTGCTCGTGCCAATGTCACGACAACAATATGCATGATGGTCAAGTGAAAGCAATTGAAAGATGTTTATCACTAAAAGATGCCCGATAATTTGAAATTCATTAAAATAGAATAATAGAAAATTATTCACCACATACCGATTACATAACCGAACAAAATAATTTTGAGAATCGTTTTCTCTAATATTTGTATCTTGCCTAATCTTTTCCCAACTCAAACATCAACTTGAGAATAAATACACATTCAATTACAAAATAATCAACGTCATCAATTCAATTTAAATACTCTCAACAATTTGGCTGGAGCGCAAACACGTACTGCCCTTCCCATAAATAGACCGACTTCACCCACCATATGTTAATCACTCCATCGAGACTTCCAGTGCAAAAACCATTATATTTCGTGTCCTCCGACGACACTTCACGCATAGGAAAGACGCGATACACCTAATGGAGCCTTTATGATCATGCATAATGACTGCACATAAACGTTGGTTCCATTTAAGTCGTGCCTAAATATAACCCAACTGGTCGAGTCAATGGAGCCACTAACCACATAATTCACGACAGTGGCCAACTACATTACACCATGACTGTGGCCTTTCAATGACGGAAAAGGCTACATTTACACTAAGTGGAATCTTCCTATACACTACAAATACCATAGTGTCATGTGTCTTAGATAGACCCCATAGGAAAATGTATTCTAAAATGAAAATTTGAAAGCCTAATCTGAATTTTTTTAATTTGAAATTCAAATCTAAACAACTTAATTAAGGGAAGGGCTATCTCCACTACAAAATATACTAATCCACTACTTTCAATATTTTCTAGTGAATTAATTAACATATTGACACAATTGCCTTTAAATAAATCTAAATTCAATATGAAAATAAGTTTGAAATGGTAATTATTTATTTTGCTTTCCTTTTTAAGGTTGCCTCAAATCAATACATTGAACCACACTTTTTTTATTGAGCAGTACATTAAACCACACTTAATAATTAATTTTAACGCATACAATTAAACAATAACTCAAAGAAAACAATCTTGAGTAATATTTTCCTTCCAGCTAAAATATCAGAAAATTTTGTAGGTAAAGGTGATCATATTTTTTTAATTAATTGTGTAAATTGCACATCTTAGTGGCTACTCATTGAAATTGAAAGAATATTCTTCATTTAAAAATATATTTTTGATCAGGGTCCGCATGTGGAGCGGACTACCCATTTAATAAGTTGTAAAAATGGACCCCTCTGAATGTTTGACACGTGGTCAAAGGAAGTGAAATTCGTGGTGGAAGAGAGCTGCTTTATGAAATGTTCTTTTCAGTAATAGTTTACCTATCAGTCCTCTTAAACTCATGGAAGGTGGTGTTTGTTTTTTCATTCAGATCTGAATGGAGTCTGAATGTCTAGCGAATCAGACCTTCTCCAATTCAGATTGTTTTTTTTTCCAGCTTTCAGATCTGAATAGAGACTTTTGATCTGAATGGAGTCTGAATGAATCAGACCTAAAATGAAGTCTGATTAGAGTCTGAATGGTGTCAGAAGCAACAATAATTAAAATGCTTTTTCACTTTTCTTTTAGCAAATAAAAATCCATTATTATCCATTAATTCTCATGCTTATACATAATATTTCAAAAGGTAACACTTAAAAAAAAAAAAACAATTCAGATGTGAATTCAGATGAAAAAACAAATAGCTTGAATAATTCAGAATTCAGTCTTCAGACGCTGCCTCTTATTGATTCAGATGTGAATTCAGATTTCAGGACTTAACACTTAAAAAAAACAAACGCCACCGAAGTTACATTTGAGTACACAAGATATAATCATTAACATTATTATATACTCTCTCCGTCCCGCTTAAAATAAAATATTTGGTCAACTAAATTATATTATATTTTGACTAATAATTTAACGAAGAATAATGATGCTTAAATTTTTTTATTCTATCACGGTTATTAATAAACTCAATAAATATTTTTAGATTTTCATTGGACTTATTATTTTTCATTAAATTATTGGTTAAAATATAATTAAATTGATCAAAAATCCTACTTTAAGTGGCCGACGGAGGAAGGTTTTTTTCTTTTTTTTTTTTTTTTTTTTTTTTACACTAACAATATTATTCTCTTAACGTCTTAAAATGCTAGTCTCATTTTCTCATTTTTACTTCTTTCATAAAGTTAGTCTCATTTCTAAAATTAATACTTCAAAATTACTTAATATTCAAAATTTATAATATGACTTTAATATATTTTTTTTTAAAAAAAAACAAGAATAACATTTTGATATGAAGGAGTATTATATAAACTTCCATAAAAAAATAAATACTTTAAGGATTAATAGATATTTTTATTCAAGTGACATAAGTACAATTTCATAAAATACATTTTATTTTTAAATTTAATTTTTTTATTGAAATAACTGTACTTATTTGAGTGGATAGATCTTTAATGAGATATTTTTAAAGAAAAACTTGTAGCATAACATTTTTTTGGAAATATAAGTTAAGCTAACTGTTACAACTCCTAAAGTAGTGAAAATAATATAGTATACTCCCTTTTATCCCATTTTAAACTTCAAAAATTTAAATTTTTGAGTGTCCCATTTTAAACTTCAAAACTTAAAAGGAAAGCTTTTTATATTTCTTTATTTGTGGCCCCCATATGTCATACTCACAACAATTACCCACTAACCATTCTCTACCCCACTTCATCTCTCCTACCAAACTATCAACACTCACAACATATCACATGTTTCTTAATTCTTGAACCCAATTTTTTTTAAAGTTTAAATTGGGACGGAGGGAGTACTTTTTTAAAAAAAAAACAGAAAACAAAAGTAAATTATATGAGAAGATGGAGTAATGCGTAGGTATGAATTAGAGGGTGACAGACGTCAATTAATTGGATTTTTTGTTTTTTATTTACTTGTTTCATACTCCCTCCGTCCCACTTGAATTAGGATTCTTGGTCAATCTAATTATACGTTGACGATTAATTTAAAGAAAAATAATGACTTTAATAAAAATTTAAAAATTGTTATTGTATCACGATTACTTATAAATTCAATAATATTTTTTAGATTTTCATTAAGATAATTATTTTTCTTCAAATTATTGGTCAAAGTACAGTAAGATTGAACAAGAATCCTAATTCGAGTGGGATGGAGGGAGTATTTATTTTTTAGTTTTAATATGAGATTAAAATAAAAGGAAATTATTATTTTTTTCATTTTTAAAACCTAAAAGAAACCATAAAGTTAAGAGTAGAAGTGTAAGGGTTTTCAATAGAAATCACTTAATGATATAAATGACTATAATAAACTATGCAGATAGTAAATGAAAAGACTGATTTTTGATGAGGAGACAATCAATGGGAGGGATCCGTTTTTTGGGCTTAGACAGCCCATTCGTTTTATATTTAATCTCTTTTAATTAATTCAAGATGACTCTTTATTACTATTCAAGTAGTTTCCCTCCTAACCTAAGATTTTCCCTCCTAATTCGAAAATCATCCAATCTCAAAATCCCCTCCTTATGTATATAAAAATCTAACCATCAGGCCTTGGCCTGGTGGCCAGAGCTCAGGGCTTCCAACTTGGAGGTCATGGGTTCGATCCCCCCTCGTCTAGAAGTTAGAGAGAAGATTTTCTCTCCTTAGGATTTGTCTCCTAGGTGCTTCTATTAATGATTATGTATTGAGTTCAATTATGATTTAAGTAAAAAAAAAATTTAAAAAAAAAAATAAAAAAAATATGTCACGTGTCATGCTTACATTTGTGGTGTATAAAAAGATTCTATACACTGAGTGTAAGTGTATAAGCTTCCTTCAATGAACCCCCATGATGTTTGTTGCCCTAAAAGCCAAAGTTTAACACATTAGTGCACTTAATCCTCCGAGCACCACCATCTGCCGTTAAGCTTAACTAGTCTAACACCCGTGCATTAAACGCAAGGCCATTTTTTTTTATAAATGACAAAAAATAAAATAATATAATCATTATAACTGTCTCATTTTATTTGCATAACTATTAAAAATTGTTTTTCTTGAAAAAAAAAGTATCTTATAGCCTTTTAAAAAAAATAAAATAATAAAAGAAACCATTTGTTTATTGTTATAGCTATAGATAAATAATGTATTACCCAAAATTTTTTAACTTAAATTTCAATATAAATTAATTGTCTTAGTTTTTGAAACTATTTTCCCATGATTTTATTTATCAATTTTTTATGATAAAAACTTGTGTTAGACGTTCTCACATGTGAGACGGGTCTCGTTGAGAGAGTAATTGGTTTGTCCCCTATGAGCGGGTAGTGCAAGCTCGTTTCCTCTCTCATCAAGACTCGTCTCATGTGTGAGACCGTCTCACACAAGACTTCCTTTTTTTTTCTTTTTTGTGAAAGTTCACCTGAATAACACTCATTCAAATTTAAACTTATAGCATTACTCTTAAAAAAATGGTCACTATAATTTCAGCTTTTAAGAGAACTATAATAACGATATGCTTAAAAAACATTAATGACTCTATTTAGAAAAAAAAAGAAAAAGATGGCTACTACATCAATACTGTAGTAGATTAGTAAAAATTTAGTAGAGCAGGGTAAAAAAGATTAGATATACATTTTTAACAAACAAATTAGATATATATCAAAATATATTTTTGCAGATTCGTTTATACAATTAGGAAATGTAATATTTTGACTTGACATTTCTATGCTAACAATTGGTTAATCCAGTAATATTTGAAAATTAAAAGTCAGAGGAAAATCAATAAAAACAAATGATGTGTATGTAACTACCGTTTCATAATTATTTGGTTAGTTAAATTTTTAGTTTTTTGCACAATATTTTTAATAAAAAAAATATGTGTAATTAGTAGAATCCAATGTAAATGTATCAATTAATTTATCTATTAAACTGTTAATGCTGATATTCATTATGCTGAGACTTATTAAGGACAAAGAAAAATCGAGAAAGAGATATTTTTGGGATTTGTAATAATTGTATTTTTGACAATTAAAATGGGAGCTAATGTATCTGGCCAAAATATAGTCTAGGTTAGAGTTTTGGAGGGAAATTGAAATAGAAGGGGCTCTAATGACTTGAGCCTTTATATATATATATATAGATTAGTGTTTTTTTTTGAAAGAATAAGCTTAATTAGTGTTAATCATTTTGATTGATGTATGTTCAAAGTTTTATGGGTGGAAATCATCTTACATTCCATTAAGACCATCTACAATGACAAAAAAAATGGGTGTTGAATACCCATTCACACAAGAAAAATTGGTTTAATTGCTCCAATGGTGTGTGAATGGGTTTGTGTGAATTGGTTTGGTTGAATACATTCAACGAGTGTGAATGGGAGAATTGTCTCCCGGATTGTACACGTGGAGCGTCCTCAGTGGCCAGCCCAGGCGCGTGTCTTGCACTCGCCGACAGAGGCGAGTTGTGGGGGTTTGCTGGCCTTTTTTTTTTTTTTTTTTTTTCTGGTTGTGACACTTGGGGTTCTCATTGGCTGACGAATTATTTTCTTTTATCCCAATTATTTGAGCTCAATTATTTTACAAAAAATGTTTTTATTAATTTTTTTTTACACCAAAATTCCTAAAAAAAAAATCTCTTTAAATTGACGTAAGTTTCATTGTATTTGGACACAAAAAAAAAATCATCTTTTTCTTGAAATGGATCCCAATAATAACTATTTCAACACTAATCATAAAAATAAAAAATAAAAAATAAAATTTAAGTGGTGGGGTATAGGATGATGAGTGGGAAAAGTGTTGAATGAGGGATTAAACAAACCATTGTAGGGTGTTATGTGAATGAGTGTTGAATGGATGAGTTGGAAGAGAGAGAAGCTGATGTGGAGTGATAAAGTGGGTGTTGAATGGTTTTTTTGTGTGAAACCACTGTGGATGGTCTAAGGAGGCATGTCTATTTAGGACGATGACATTATCACATTTTTAAATAAACTGAAGTTATTTATAATAATGTTAGCGCTACTTTTATAAAACTTATTTTTCTAAAAGTTTATTTATTTTTTCTTCAGAAAATTAAATAAAAAAATATTATTATTTTGAACCGAAGGAGACAAATCATGCTCACTATACCTTTCAAATTTGTTCTCCCCGGACATTTGGCGGTTAATGTGAGAGGGCACTAGTTTTCAATTGTTTTCCGCTACTGTAATAACGATTTACTCAAGATCTCAGGTACTACTTTAATTAAATTCCCTAACCCTAGTCTGAAGTTTTAACTGAAAATTGCACTTTTTTCGTTCAAGGGTTGAAGCAACCGGGATGAGTGTCGCTAGATCATGTGTGCTCGTCCGTCCACTTTGATTCCAGACAACCTAAAATCCACAAACAAAGGTGGGTTCAATTGTTCAAAATACTTGGTATGTCGATTTTGAATAAAGACATTTAAGAATGAAGAAGTCTTGTGTGAGACGGGTCTTGTTGAGAAATGAAATGAGTTTGCTCTGCCCATATGGGGGAAAACCATTTACTCTCTCAACGACCCAAGTTTTTGTCTTTTAAGTTTAACCCTTGTTTTGAACAAGGATCATAGAGAGTCTACCTTTCCTCTAGTTGCTTGATCTTTCTTTTACAAATCAATCAATGGTTTTCCACTTCCTCTGTTCCTTACTAGTCATTATAGAAAGTAACTTACAGATCTCAGGTTGGAAAGTGATTGCATTTTTAGTATATGGAAAAATAAATGGGTGGAAGTGCACCCACTTACTCAAATAGAGTGTGTCGTTCTGTATTTAAGGCGTTTGGATTTCAACCTCATGGTTGTAAGTTCAACATCCATGACAAAGCATTATTTTTTTGCTTTACAATTTATTTGTGCATCCGCTTACAAAATCCTCTGAGTCCGCCGCAGATAATATACCATTTCCTTTAGCTACATCACGTGGAATTCTTGTCATAGTTTCTATTTTTCATCCTATTATGACATATCTATTGTCGGCAATAAGAGCGGTAATATTGTGGTAGGGTAGAACTAGAAGGAAGGAAAAGGACAAATTGATGGGGTTTCCATTGAATGGAATGATATAAGCAAAAGACCCCTTCCCATGTTCTCCAGCCTAATCCAAAAGTTGAAAAAGGTCTTAAGCCTTCCCCGTCCCTTCCCATTGGTTTCATTGTTGAATGAAATGACTGAACTCTTTGGCAGGATCTCTAGCTAGCCTCTTTTTCCCAATAATGATGAGCTGGAAAAAAGATAAATGTTATCCCCACCCACCACCCACCACTACCACCAAAGTCTATTTTTATCCTTCTACAATCAGTCAAGTTCCATATAGTCTATCCGTCCCAAAACAATCTCCACATTTGACTCTTGAAACTTTTTAAGAATGTGAACACGTGCTTCACTAGCCATGTTTTGTTTATGCACTTTTAAGCCTAAACTGTAGAAATGGAAATAACTTTTTGGGAAAATGAGAAATGGCAAATGGGAAGATCATTTTGGGACTAAGGGAGTACTTGGATAACAACAAAGAGAGGTAAAAGTGCAGATTTCTCTCAGCTGTAAACTCCGCTATAGGCCATTTTTCTACCATCCATTTCTGAAAAATTCAGCACACATATCATTTGAAGCATAATTTCTTTCCGTTTAGTTATAAGATTTTTTCCTTCTCCTTTTATTTATTTTTTTAACTATAGAGAATTACTGTGGGCCTCACGCTGATTTCGTGGTTATGTAGCATAAAGAGATTATATATGCATGTTTGGGTTGTGGCACTGATATAGCTGATATATATATAGTCGTAGAGGAAAGATCATCACTTTCAGGAGTTGTCATGGACAGTGATGTTTGCATGAACAATTCATTTATTAGAGGCCTTGCACCAACATTAAACTCCTTGTCAGTGGTCTGTGTTGGATTCTAAACTATTTCAATGGTAAACAGGGACACTTATCGAAATATTACTTAGCAATGTCTCGCCCAATTTGGTTCAGTTTTTGTTACCGGTCATTTCTCTTATCTAAAAGTTTTCTATTTTTTTTTCTTCCTCTTTTTTGGAACTTTGTGAAGGATTTGTCACATTTATTTGATGTGGTAGCAGAGCAAGATTGTCTTTGTTGTAGGAGGGTAGTCATTATACTATACACTTCTGCTGTCTTTTAACTCTTTTTATATATCCATCTCAGCATAATTGATAGATAGCTCAAGCTCAGTAATTTTACAAAAGTATCATGATTCATTTCCACGTGTGTTAAATTTTCACTAAAATATCATGAGACGATATCGTTATTGTTGTATACCAAGTGAGCACTAATACTCCTGCTTCATTTACTGGCATTCTGGATCATAACGTGACCTAAGGCCAAAGTAGAATTTTTATTTACCATTTGTCAACACTAACTCTTTATTTTCCTCCCTTAGCTTACAACACCTGCTTTGAACGTAAACTAGTTTCGAGAAAGAATCTGTTGAACAGAAGTAGAGATAAATGGCAAGAAAGCTGCATTCTTCTTTCAGATGATTAGAAATTTTTTAGTTGATTATTTACATCCCCCGGTTTGAAAATATGTCACTTAACACCCTTCTTTGGTTTCATTTTTTCTTGTTCACAATTGACGTAAAAATAAATTTGCATCAAGCTTAACTACAATTACATGCATACAGCTAAGCTGCGGTATTTCTTGTCACTAAAGCTCATTGCCTCAGTTCAATAATGTGCCCTTTTTGCTTTCGTCGGTATCCTGTTTAGTGACTCGTTATTAACCTTATCAATTGTCTTTTTCCTATAATTAAATGTGATATTTCGACACCAACTGTGGTGTTTTTTATCTGCTGCATTGGCTTTGAAGATCTAGGCTGTCCTTTTTGTCCAAGTCCATATCCAATCCGCACCAAAGGTGCTAATAATGTTTATATGTACTATAAGACTTTGCTTAGATTGAACTAAAGCTAAAGATTTTTCGTTTCTTCAATCATTCATCTCCCACTATCTGATCTGTGACAACATCGTTTCGCCCTGAAATATGTTTTCTTTGATTTCATATGATTGTCGGCAAACTGAACTTTTTCTACAAGTTCAGTCATTTTTTTTAAAAAAAATTACTCCCTCTGTCCCTAAAAAAGTGTCCAAATTTACTTTAAGGGACACTATCTCAACTTTTTGAACAATTTGGTAACAACGATTCATATATAATCTTGTAATCTTCTTCTAAACCTTTAGTTTTGCACGTATAAAGAAAATTTGGGAAGTGGGATCCTCTATATTGAAAAGACATAGCACTGCAGTGAATGAGGTATTAGTAGAACAGAGGCTCGATTTTATTTGATTTTAGACATTTGATTAATTCCAATGGAAGTCCTATCGCATTCATCCCTGATCAAACACCAATAAACCATTAGCGAGGCCGTTCTCCTTTCTTCGATTTGGGTCCATATCAAGGCTGGAATGGTCAGTCATTATGGCCATTTATCCACTATTTGAAACTTCAGATGGTCTTACCACATGGATGGGGCTTTGGCACATCGCGTTTTTGGTGTATTCCATTTCCAATAATTGGAAGCAGCCTCTTGCATTTAAATACAAAGGAAGACTGTCTACATGAAGTCCACATAGGCCCGTCCTTTCCTTGGACCCCATACATAATGGAGCTGTTGTAGCACCAGATTGTTTTTTTTTTTCTTTCTCTCCCCAATAATTGAAAGAGACATAAGCCAGTGATAAGTCTGTATTATGAATTAAAACTATATAATACTCCCTCCGTTTCAGTTTAAGGTTTACTTTCCTTTTTGGTATGTCCCAGTTTAAGGTTTTTAGTTGCTTTATTTCTTAAATGACAAAGGATGAATAGTGTTTTGGACATCCTTATCCTCATAATGTTCATATATTACAAAAAAACCATCACTTACTCATTTACTTTTCACCCACTTGCTTTATGAATGGACAATTATATCCTCCACACACTACTTTCTTGACTCAAATTTGTCTTGATTTCTTAATAAGCGTGTAAAGTCAAACTAAGAACCTTAAACTGGGACGGAGGGAGTAGCTAGATATCCGCTCCACTCCACAAAACCATCCCTGTTCTTTCTTGTCAACACCATAAATTGAACGCACCATTTCTATGTGGACCCACTAGGGCATGTTTGGCCAAGATGCAGACTTTCTTGGTTTATAGTTATAATTTCTGGCAAATTATTGGATTAACATTGGCTAAGCAAACAAATTGGGATCTGTTTTTATCCTAAAGAAGCAAAGATGAGCACTTTGTGGATGTTAAAATTTCCCACTTGGAGAAACTTTTTCTAATTTTGAAAACTCTCCACCCTCATCCCTTCAACAAAACTACTTGTGCCCACCACCACACACACTATATCCATCTTTTTTTCTCTATTTGCCCATGATTCTTTCAAAATTACCATATTGACACTCTAATTCTGCTGAAAAGACTTTTTTACCCCTTGAAGTTCTTTTGGTGATAAGTTGTGAGGGCATAAATGGGTTTTGTTCAAAAGATGGTGATTGTTTGATAAATGCAGGATATCAGGGAGATAAATATATTACATGGTCATAGTTTGTTTGAGGTTGTACTGATTCAATATCAGGTTTCATTACAAAAAATGAGAAAATTGTAAGAAAAGAAACAAAAAATGTTAATTTTTCTATAACATAGTTCACTGATTGGAGCTTCAATTTCAAACTTATAATTTGTGATTTGTGAGAATTTTTCTTCCATTTTTTGCTATTTAATGGAGGTATAGAGATGGTAAAGATTCTTCGGTCATTGACATGGTGGATCAGAAAACTTCAGCACCCGCATCAGTTAACATGGTAACTATGAAGAAGGAGCTTATGTCCAATGCCATGAAGAGAACTAGTGACTGGTTTGCTTTTCCTCATTTCTATTTTTTTCTTCGAGTTTGTCGTAATTATTGTATTTTGAAGCTCAGTATATTCGGATTTGAACAGGATTTTATCCCAGGAGATTGCTAGTGATTTCACAGTTAATGCAGGGGGAGTTTCTTTTTCATTGCACAAGGTAAAATTTGATCAAGATCTTTCTCTTGTTATTATACATTATTAAAATTTCTTGTTCAGTGTTAATTACTACACCCTCTCTGAAAAGATAGTCCGATTTAGTTTTTGATGGTCATCACATGAAAACTTTGACCAAATATTATGTCAGTCTAATCGACCGAAAAATTTTAAAAATTATTATTGATATATCACTTAATGATTTATCAATAACAATTTTTGGAATTCCACTAGAATAGGTAGACTGACATTAATATCTGGTCAAAGTTCAGTTGTTTTGACCGTCAAAAACCAAATGAGACTATCTTTTGGGAGTATCCAGTTTGATAACTAGATATATTTAGCATGAAATTTAAAGTAAGTTAATTATGTGATTAAACCATAGTTATGAATTTGATGGAGTAATTTATTGATTACCTCATATGCAGTTTCCATTAGTCTCAAAATGTGGATATCTACGAAAGTTGGTTTCAGCAAGTAGTGATGCTGATATTTCTGTCATCGAAATCCCCGATATCCCAGGCGGGGCAGAATCATTCGAACTCGCAGCAAAATTCTGTTACAGAATTAATTTCGAAATGGGCACGGAAAATATTGCGGCACTGAGATGTGTAGCAGAGTATCTCGAAATGACTGAGGACTATGCAGTTGGGAACCTTGTAGGAAGAACTGAAGCCTATTTGAATGAAGTGGGACTTAAGAGCTTGGCCAGCACAATTGCCATTTTACATTCATCCGAAAACCTCCTTCCGATAGCTGAAAAGGTTAAATTGGTAAATCGATGTATTGATACTATAGCTTATACAGCTAGTAAAGAAACTCAATTTTCGGGTAACACAGAAAATGGAGTGGATGGTTTTAATCCTTCTCACTCGAAAGCTGTAGTTGATTGGTGGGCTGATGATTTAACTGTTCTCAGAATCGATATTTTTCAACGCGTTCTTCTTGCAATGATTTCAAGAGGGTTTAAGCAGTATGCACTCGGTCCAATTCTAATGCTTTACGCGCAAAAATCTCTTCGAGGTTTGGTGAGATCTCATCCCCATGTCTATTTTTAGTAACACAAGATTTTGGGGGAAACTAGGTTCTTCCTAAGTTACCATATAAAGTCTGTTTTTTTAATCTGTTTTTAAATGTTCGCCAAATGCTTGCAAGTAAAAAAACAGTGGACTTTCTGTAGATTTTAGGGGGGAAACTAGTTTCTCCCTAAGTTATAAAAAGTCTTGTTTTTCAAACTGTTTCTAAATGTTCGCCAAATGCTTACAAGTAGAAAAACAGTGGACTTTCTGTAGATTTTGGGGGAAACTAGTTTCTCCCTAAGTTATAATAAGTCTTGTTTTTCAAACTGTTTCTAAATGTTCGCCAAATGCTTGCAAGTAGAAAAAAAGTGGACTTTCTGTAATTTAGGGAGAAACTAGTTTCCCCCCAAAACCTACTCTTTTAGTAAAAAGAAGGCAAATTCATTAAACGGAATAAATTCTAATGCGCACGGACACACACACACATTGTATGACAGGAAATATTTGGAAAAGGAAGGAAAAAGATTGAGGCGAGGCAAGAACACGAAAAGAGGGTTGTATTAGAAACAATAGTTAGTCTTCTACCTCGAGAAAAGAACGTGATATCAGTTAGTTTTCTGTCCATGCTGCTCCGCGCTGCAATATACCTTGAGACAACTGTGGCTTGTAGGCTCGACTTGGAGAGAAGAATGGGGTCACAACTTGGGCAGGCTGTTTTAGATGATATATTAATTCCGTCTTTTCATTTTACCGGTGATACATTGTTTGAAGTTGACACGGTCCAGAGAATCATGATGAATTATATTGAATATGAATTGGAAGGGACTCCATTAGGATACAATGTGGATGAAGAACATGTATCATCTTCCCAAAGTGATATGGAGAAAGTTGGGAAATTAATGGAGAGTTACCTTGCTGAAATATCTTCTGATCGTAATTTGTCAGTACAGAAGTTTACAGATATAGCTGAACATATGCCAGAACAAACGAGGGTGACGGAGGATGGAATGTATCGGGCCATTGATATTTACCTCAAGGTGCGTTATCTGTTTCTTTTACTTTCATACATTCTTCTGTCCCGTTAGTAAATCCGTTATATTTAGATATGTGTTTATAAACTACAGGCTCATCCTTCGTTAAGTGACATGGAGAGGAAGAAAGTTTGCAGTGTGATGGACTGTCAAAAACTATCACGTGAGGCATGTGCACACGCTGCTCAAAATGACCGTCTCCCCGTGCAAACTGTTGTTCAAGTTCTTTACTACGAGCAACAACGTTTGAGAGAAACCATGGACGGGGGAGAATCTCCTGCGCTCACCCACAAAGTCAATTCGTACACCCCTGATGTGCACCCCATTTCAGATGAGCTCTCGATCTTAAAAAGAGAAAACCAAGACCTTAAATTAGAGCTACTGAAAATGAAAATGAGGTTGAAAGAAATGGACCGAACTTCTTCTGATAAATCTATTATAGGAAGCAGCCCAGGGGGGACTATTACCCGTCCGTCTGCTGGTAAACCTCCATTGCCTCGAAAGTCATTTATTAACTCGGTTTCCAAAAAGCTTGGGAAGCTTACTCCCTTTCTACGTGCTGACGGAGTTTTGCCTTCTGGTGCTAAAGCTCGAAGCAAACCAGCTAAAGATCGGAGGCATTCTATATCTTAAGGCAAGATGACTTCAACGCTTCTGTATGATTTTTGTTCCTCATTATCTACCTTTATTTTGTGTGAAGTTGTAAATTTTTATATGCGCTTATATATGCTTTTGTTAAGATGTGTAGTTTGTTCAAGGGCTACTATAAGTACTCCCTCCGTCCCAAAATGAATGATATGATACAAATTAACAAAAAAAAATTTAGAAATTCCCAAATATATATGACAAGAAGCTAGCAGAATCTCACAGGAATCCTAATAGTATCAGTATGCACCTTGTCTCTCTGATAGTTTCATTTTTCCCCTCCTTTTTACAAAGCTGTTGTGCAATCTGCAAATGCTATTACGGAGTACTATATATTGCAGGGAACTTCTAAACAGATTGCTAATAGGAAACTGAACTCTGCTGTATCTGATAAGTTTACGAGTTTGTTTTTGGAATCTTTATTTGCAGTTAAAAATGATTGAATTGTAACGGATACAAGAAACTTTGCGAAAATGAAATGTGAAACAGGTTAGGGTGGCATCAAATAATGCCAATCTGAAAAGCTAAAACTGGAAAACAATCAAAATCTGATCTCAGTTTTTGTTCTGCTAGAATAAAAGTACAGCAAAATCTTAATGTCAGTTGTAGAGATATGCATTTCCATGGATGACAGTACATTCATATCACTTGTAGATGTTGTTGGGGGAAATTGCGGTATCCAAGCAGCTCACGTCCAATACCATGCGGCCATGCCCATGGGAAAAAACAACACGCATGCAACAATCTATATGAAAGCAATAAACAAGAAAAGAACACAATATTTGTTCACTCAGTTCGTCCCACGATCAGACTATGTTTGAAGGCACCGAGCCAGGTCACAATCTGTGTTGTTACAATAAAGCCCGTGCACTCACCCTACGGAGTCATCATTTTCTCTATTTAAGCACACCCTCACACATCTAACCCCCAGACATACAACCGGCCGTCCATGGAATGTCCCTAAGGGCACTCGAAGGGCCTACCGCCATTTTAGGCTCTCTTATGGATCTCACAGATTCTTTCTAGCTATTTTTCTGGCACACAATGTTTATGGCCATCACTTGGTTTTGTATAGGTATACAAGTCCAAAACCTAGACTAAGTAGAAACTCGAAATAATTAAATTCCTTAACATACTTAAAACAAGGAATCCCAAGAAAAACTCAATTCCACCCTAGTCAAACAAGGAATCCAATAAAATCCTTAATGACTATAAATTAAGTTTCCTCTTCCTTCTTAGTTTTGACTCCACAACCCAACACATACACGCTCTGATGAATAACTAGATACGTCTAATGGTTGAGGAATAAAAGTAGAATGACGAAGATCGAGCAAGTGCTTATCACTTGTGTTAAATTCTTAAGCTGTTAGCGTAAACCAAACATATCATAAAACACATTTTTAGACCCAATATTGCCATGTTCATACAGAGAACTGGACCATATAAATCTAAGAAATCCTATATAGCAAAGTATAGCTCAAATGTATCACCTATTAGGGTAACACCCCTCCCCCCTCCTCCAAAACGTCTCTGATAGGTCCATTTTATGGTCGCTTTTTCAATACTGTAAGTGCTACAATCTACAGATGCTATTAGTGTAAGGTATTAAAGTGCAGAGTTGCTGTAGAATTGTTTTATTGTCGCTTTTCCGAGATCGTTAGTGCTACAATCTGCAGATGCTATTAGTTTAAGGTATTAAAAATGCAGAATTGCAGTAGAATTAGCTGTGTTTTCCCAAGCTACTACAAAGAGTGCTATTGGGAAGTGAATAATGCAGAATATGTGATAACATGAGTTTGTTTGTGGGGGACTGGGGATTTAATTTTCAATGATTTATTTAAATCTTTTAGACTTAAAAAAAAAAAAGGTTTAGAAAAAGCATAGGAAAAACAGACAAGCAGTGGCGCATGCTTATCTAGGAACCTCATCATCATATCTTACCTAAAAGAGGAGGGTTTCAAATGGTGGAGGTTTCATTAGAATTTTCAACTCCAAAATAATGAAAATATGTCTCACATGCCACATTTTTATCCTAAACTCTTTGAAAAAAAAATAACAGTAGTAAAGTGAACGTGACTCTTGTCATTTTGAGTATGAAAAATGTAAGATACACAAAATCTTATCATTAAGGTTAAACACGTAACTTTTAGGTTGGGCACGGATTTATATGGAGTTGTCTGGGTCAATTGACCCCTTGACTTTTGAAAAATTTCAACTAGGATCCCTCTAATTGCTCAGAATTTAAATACCGACCCCCAGTAAATAATATCCGAGCCCCGGCCTCAAATATATAGCATACATGAGTTCTAAAATCTTGACCCCCTCAGCAAAAATCCTAGATCCGCCACTGTTTCAGATTACAATAAAACGACTTTACAGTCACGTCAAGACTCTCCCTCTAAATAGTTTGATGACAAAGTAAGCAGTTGTTAATTTGGGAATGGGAATCTAGTGTTAATGTAGTGGCAGACAAAACAGATTAACTCAAGTTCAAACTGTTGGAGCTTTTTTTTTTTTTTTTTTCTTTCTTTCTATTTAATTAGCAAATTGGTTGTTGAAATTGGAAGAATAATTGAAGAGATTAAGCTAGGCTAGATAGGGTTGGAGATGTTTTAATTTAATAGTTTAATGGGTTTAGATCAGATTCCTCCCCCCTTCCTTTGCATTCATTTATAATTATAATTGGCAGATTGGTTATAAAGCAAGCTAAGCAGGAATATAAATGAATACCAAATCAAGGTGTCTTCATGGGTACAATCTCCATACTATGAAACAGAATAACTATTGACTTGATATTCCTTTTTTGTTGTCATTTTATTTATTATTTAATTTCCTAGAAAAAGATATGGTTTTGTATTATTCCAACTCTCGACCCTTAATAATGTTATTTGTATATTTTGTTTAATTTTGATAAGAATAGAGTTCGCATCGTGAAAATGAGACACACTTGATTTGACGTTCACAGTTTAATCATGGAATTGGGACAGTTAGTGGGCCCATGCTAACATGACAGGTGTCATGTCAGGTGCATCTCATTTTCACGACTCATATGTGAATGTATACACGGATTGTGTATAACTTAGTCATAATTTTACGACAATGAGCAAAAGAAACGTACGTATAGTACTAGATTAAGAATTCCCAAATCCGATCCACTCAGGATCTGTTTACAGATCTAGATCAGGTCCCTTTCTGAACTTTTGGCTTCTGATCATCTGATTGATATCTTCTATCAGTCCAGAATAAAAATCTTATTTTGCATCTGAAAATGCAGTTCATCTGTCATTATCCTCTAGTAGATACTTCTACATAACGTAAACTAGAGACGTGGGATTTAAAGTGAACCAAGTAACTAAAACTAAGACTTTTAATCAATCCATATAATGTTGATTGATGAAGTTCCTTGTGATTTTCGTGGGGACGTAGAATTATTGATATTTCCCCTGGATATCTTCTATTGTCAATTTTTTAGAAAATTCTGGTCTAATTACGTGTTTTCCTGGACTTTAATGAAGAATAGGTGCGAGAAGGACAATTTTAAGTCAAGATAGTACGCTTCTATCAAATGAAGTAGTACTCCCTCCGTCCTAAAATGAATATCCAAAATCGCTCTTGATTAAGAGTAATTACAGAAATTTATTTGGGACGGAGGTAGTACAAGAAAACACGAGTCAGGATCTTTTCAGAAGACAAACAACGTAGAATCTCATAGTGATGATTACAAAGTTTAGAGAAAAACAATTCACTTTGTAAATCAGATTCATGGGTTTCAAGAAACCAGGGGAAACAAGTAGTAATCTTGATCTACCCATTATACTGAAAAATAGAAAAAAAAAAAGTTTACAACACAAGAAAAAGTTGCAAGCAGCATTAGTGATTCATCCTAGCTAGTTAAAAAAGTCAAATATCTAAAAGAAAAAAAAAGGACGAGATTTTTTTTTCCATGTTTTTCAGGTCATGTTTAGACTTAGAACTTGGTATAGCCATGGTGGCTGCTGGTTTACTCTATCTTGTGATCTCATTTGTTCTTCAATAAGACCTGAACTGTTCTTTCTTCCACTCAAA
>JAOWBW010000768.1:0-53940 GCA_026119855.1 Campanula takesimana | reverse complement strand
AAACTTTTGCTTGACTTCTTCATGATTGTTGCTCCACCTTGTTTGTCTTGGCTTCGTCGTTGATGTTGGCGTCGATGTTTAGCCCCTAGGCGTTCAAGTGATGCCCTTGTTCTAAAAACGTGTTTTAGACATCTTTTTCATCATTTTGCCAAGAATTAGATTGAACAACTTGGAAGAGTGTATGGGACAAGAACGACTTTTTTATTTGATGATGAGACTTGACTCAAAATTTCGCATTAATTGGACAAAGAAAACATAATGACACTTAAGAGGACTTTGACTCTTTTTTTTTTTTTTTTTTTTTGTGTAATTCCTATTACTAGTAGAGAAAGAGAACGGAGATTGTTGTTGTAGTCCCCATTGTCGTTGTAGTCTCCCATATCACTACATTCTTCCATGTCATTGCTTGGGAACCCTTTGTCGTTGAAGCTGTGTCATAGGAGGACTCGCCACTTCTCGGAGCAAATTGTCGATTCTAACCCCCGCATCATACATGCTTGAAAATCGGAGTGAAAAGCCCCACTAAGATGAGTGCGGTAGTCCATTTTTCAAACACTTCAAGAAGATGTCCATTTGTTCCTTCTTGGAAGGCCTATCAACCATCTCGGCTAGCTTGTCATTCCAACGGCGATAGAAATCCCAATGATTCATCACCCATTTGCACGGTGCTCTCCAATTCCTTCTTGTTGGGCGAATATGGAGTTGCCTTGATATTGTGACTTAAAGGCAAGCATAGCGGCATCCCAATTGAGTCGGGTGGAAACTGGAAGACCCATATACCAATCTTTTTGGCGACCCCCCTCGAGAGTAAGCGGGAAGCATTGTGCCATTATTGAGGAGACACTTTCTTTGGTAGCAGGGCCAAATGTAGGAGTCGACATGAGCGTTGGGGCAAGAGTTGCCGTTGAACTTGCCAATATCGGGCATCTGAACTTTTCGGGGGAGAGCCTCCATTGTGTTTCATGAGGAGAGAAGCTTGATGAAGATCGTGTTTGGGCCCTTGTGCAAATTTAGCCCCACTAAGCTTTTGGTCAATTGTAGGACATGAGAGTGTTTACCAAACCGGTATTGATGCCTTGGACCTTTATTTCATTCGTGAGCCCCTTCATTGGTCCTCGAGTTTAGCAACTTCTTTCTCGTGGACCGTTTTCACATGCTTGTAACGAGCTCGCCATAGATCATCCTTGCGGCGGACATTCTCGGCTAGTGTATCAACTTGCTCTTTCAATGCTTCCACCATGCTGAATAACCCTTCGTTGGACACGGGAATGCCGTTGTCGTTGCCATTTGAAGCCATTGGACCTTGAGAAAGAGCACGGTTGATCTTAGATTGGTCCCACAAACACCTTTTAGATAAAATGAATTAACCCACAAACAAAGAAAAAGACTCAACCACATAAGGAAAAAACGACTTTTTTTTTTTTTTTTACAAAGTCGGAAGGACGGAGTCTTTTTGGGGTTTCTAGAAAAATAGTGGAATCGTCACACTAGTATATAGACCTTCTCGCGGTCTCATATACTCATCGGATTCCACCACATTTGTGATACCTACATGTGACAGGATTAAACTAAATTAATGTAGTAAATCATACATGCGGGGACGGATTTTTTTTCGTCCAAAATAACCACTTTTGGGGACGGATTTTTATTGCGTCCATTGCAACAAATTGGCATGTATGATTTGAAGACATTAGTTTAGGGAATTCTCGCACATGGAACCGACTTGAGTCACGGAGTGTTAGACCCTAGACTAGAATTGTGTGGCTTGTGCTCGGCTTGAATATGAGGCTCAAAGGTCACCCCCGGCATGTAGTCATGAACTACGCCACGGGCTGAGGTTTACCACTTCGAAAGAGCCAAGGTCGAGTGAGCTTGAAACTTTCTAGGACGGGCCTCGACGGGTTTGGGGTTGGACTTGTGCGACTCGATAGTGAGCAGTTGATAAGAATATGTGTATGTAGTGTGAGGTCTAACATGTGACAAAACATTTTTTTTTTTTAAGGAAATAAAAATAAAAAAAAACAAATAAGCACGTAATTTACAACTTTCGAATCACCCGTGTGACCGATAAAAATAAACAGAAAGTAAAAGAAATTGTATGCAGGCCCGGTGCCCACACACTGTCATTCTGTCTGTTTCTGTCTGTGCACTGTTCTGTTTTGGGAATGCGCCCAGAAGCGCGCGCATTGGGTTGCCTATGCGGAAGGCCGCGCGCTGAGAGGAAGAAGGGCAGAGGCGCCCGCTTCTGGGTGAGAACCTGCAAATCAGTGGGTTCAAGGGATTGCCTTGACCCTTAATTAAGAAAACTTTCCCCTGCAGATTTGTTAGCACAGAAATATGGAATTGAAGGACAAGAAAGGAGGCGGGCGATTCTGGTAATTGGGGTCGGACGCGCGCGCTTTAGGCCAAGAAGCCAGAGGCGCGCGCTTCCCACCCTTTTTACCAGAATGCCCAGAAAACAGTAATAAGAACACAAAAGTTAAGAACACAAGTTTAACCCTCTAAATCGTCCCCCGGAGTCGCCACTGTAGATACCCGGGAAACCACGGCTTGGCTAGAGCGGTGAATTATCCTAGGATGTCTAACTTGTTTTAGATTTGTTTAGAGTCGCCACCTATGTTTTTAAAGGAACATAAGAAAAACCTAGAAATAGGCTAATTTATGTACAAAACCAGAGATTCGGGAGAGAAGGGTTCGGGGGTTAGGTGACGGAGTGGGAAGTACTTAAACACCCACTCCGCCCCGCTTATGCGGGTCTTGCTACTATTGGTGTTCTAATATTTACATGTCCTTCAATTAATTAAGTAGAAAATGTGCTAACGATAACAGGGAAAGAAAAGGGAAATAAAAATAGAATTGTTCTATTTATTGATTTATGCTAAGAATTACATGTTGAATTATTGCTAAATCATTACATTAAGAAATGATCAATGATTGAAATAGAGATTGGAATGTTGGGATGTAACCTTGGTCAAACTTCAATAGTGAAGTGACCTTTTGGTTGTATCCCTTTTATGGAGATTGCATACTCACTTAGAAGAGATGAGAAGATGAAGAAGGAAATAAGACTTAGAATTTAGAAGAAGAGAATAAACCTTGTACCTTATGCTTGAATGGAGAAGAACCAAATCTTTATGTTGACCACTTCTTGAAAAATAGACTTTTGTGTGTTTTGAAGTATTTTTGTGTTAAGAAATCATCCTCCCCTTTCATGATGGAATGAAGAGGTTTATATAAGTGTTGGAGAAGTGTTTGTGGTCACAAAGATGGCCATTCCCCGGATCAAGCCAAGGCATAATGGTCTTGGGGGTTACAAATCAGAAAAGGAGGGAAATTTGGCAAAATCTGAGATTCTGGAAGCGGGAAGCGCGCGCTTCCCACCCCCCTATGGGAGGAGCACGCCTCCCACAAAGGAGGGCAAAGGCGTGCGCATCCCAGCTTCAGGAAATTCATATTTCAGCCCAAAAGTTAACCCCGTTATGCAGTTAAGCCCCAAAACTAACGGAATTAGTCCAAAACTTAACGAACATCACGAAAGTCAACAAAAATAAATGAAACAAAGACTCAAGGTTGACTTTGCCACTTAGTCAAATCCAAGACTAACGGAGTAAGTCAGGAACTTAACGGAAAGTAACGAAAGTTAACGAAAAGTAACAAAACTTAACAGAAAAGAGGAAGACAAAGAATGTGTATGCAATCGGGACATGAGAGGTCCAAGGCGGGGTGTCTACAGAAAGGCAAAAGCTAAGGTTGTTGTTGAGGTCCATGAGCCCGTGAAGAATTTCCTCCTCCAGAAGCTAAAACCGTCGACGATATGGTATATTCCTTAACCTTCGAATCCTTTTTGATCTGTCCGCCATTGTTAAGTTTCGAGCTCTAAAAACTCCCCTTCTCGATTTCTATCTTATCTGTTAATCATTTTCAAAATCGTTTGTTGTTTTGGGTTCGTCTCTCTCTGATCTATCTATATATCTCTTTATTTCATGATCAATGATGTTTTCACTTGATTTCTGCAAATTTTTTTTGTTCGAAAATCTTGAGCAGATGAACAGGTTTTCTTAGTTTCTGGGTCTGATGTCGTGTTTTTGGAAATTTCGTTGATATGGATGTTTTCGTCCTTGAAATGCGGTCATTTCGACATGTTTTTTGTCCATTTTGGTCAAACTTTGATTTTTGGTGTTCATGATGTTCTTCGTGTTCATGAACAGTCCTTCCGTGTTCATCAAGTTCATGACTTTTCTCTTATACTTTGGATCGCCTATTTATCTCTAAGTGTTTGTGTTTTTGCGCATGAATACTTGCTTTTGCGCATTTTTACCTGTTTGTGCGCATTACTTCATGTTTTTTATCAAGTATGGAGTTGCTGCGCATACGTATATCTGCGCTATATGCGCATGCGCTTCTCTCCATGCGCAATGCTTTTTGTCTAATCTCTTTCTTGTCTTGCGCAGAATTCTTTCTATTTCCTACAAGGATGGGAATTAGATCTTGCTGTGCTACAAAAAGACGTTGTAGGACGCAGGCTTATTCACCTCATGGATACCTCTGGAATTTTACCTCTATTTACTCTGGATCAGGACTTCTATGTCCCTTCTTTGGTGGATGAATTCTTTGAAGGCGCAGAGCATGTCACTATGACGCACAAGCAAACTCACGCAAAGATTGATGTAATCCGCTCGACTGTTCAAAATTACTCAGTGCGCATGGTTCCTGCGTCACTTAAGAATCTTTACGGATTTAATGTCGATGATGCGCCTGAAGTCTATTCTGAAGCTAAAAAAAACAAGCTTGCGCAGAAACTGGTTGGGGAACCCACTCTTGCAAAGAAGTGGAGCGTTCATGACAGAAAAGAGTTTGGTGAGGTGATGTATCACCTGTGCACCATTATTGTGATTCAGTCAACTGCAAGAATGGAAATAAGGGCAAGTTCATTTCCAAGCAATGGTCTTACTGCGCTGCAGTTTATAATGGCGATACTATGGATTGGTCCTCCGTTCTATTTGATGAACTATGGGATGCGTCGGAAAGCTACGACAAGCGCATGGACAAGAAAGTAGCCAAGTACAGAACTCACTGTAGGTTACTCTCTAAATACCTAATGAATGTTTCTAAGCTGCGCACCTTCGTGCAGAAACGTCCTGAACTCAAAATTTCGTGCACCAAGACCTATTCCATCTCTCACCTCTACTCATTGCGCAATGAAATTGGTCGCGGTGATTATCGCAAGATTTGGAACAAGGATAATTGCCCCAACAAATAAGATTGGGTTGATAGCGATGATGATGTTAATGATGATGATGAAGCCCCCCAAGCCAAGTCCAAGAAAACTTCTGCGCAGCCTTCAAAGGCCGCTGCGCATGATGAGCCTAAAACGGCAGCTGCGCAAGCAAAGCGCAAGGGCAAAGGTATTGCAGATCCGTGCCCAAAAAGGTGAAGGAGATTCCAAATGTCAGATCCACTGCTGGCATCAAAATCAGGTCAACCGACATGCCAGCTCCTCCTGCTCCCAAGCCTTCAAAGAAGCGCAAAGCTCCATCTGCGCCTGCTCCCTCTCCTGTGGATGAGACTGCTGCTGATGCTGCGGTTGATACCGCGCAGGGGGAGCAAGTTCCCGAGGCTACTGAAAAACCCTCACCTGCTCAGGGTCAAGGAGATAGTGATGACTGGATGGATGAGGCTTTCCCTGATACCGCTACTCCTGCGAAGACTCCTGCTGCTGCAACTACTGCGGATGTTCCTCTTCGGACTCCGCGCAAGAAACAAGTTGTGCGCAGCACTGCAAAGGGACAGCCAAAAGCTGCGGATGCACTACCCTCTCCTGAACCAACAACTAGTACCTTCCGTCGCCTCAATACTCCGGTTGGAAATACTCAACCTGGCACTCTGTCCTCCATGATGGATTGGACTTGGAAGATGATGAGGATGAGGAAGTAACCAAATCTGCGCAGGCCGATGTTGCTGCGCAGCGAACTGATGATCCTCCTGAAGGTGAAAAGGAAGGTGATGTGCGCACAACTGATACTGATAGCAGCAGCACGCATTCACCTGCGCATAAGTCTCCTGATATTGACCCTATTCATCTCTCTCCCCAGCAACCTTCACCCAAACACTCTCCTCCCAAAGTATCTCCTCCTCCATCCGCTCAAGCTATTCCCTCTAATTTTCCCACAGTATCTACCTCCTCTCTCCCTCTTCCTCTGCAGACCTGCGCCAAATTCTCCAAGCTCTGAATACTATCCAAGTAAATCAGGTAGTTGCGCAGTCCCAAATGGCTCAACTTATTACTGCGCAAACAGCCATTCAGGAGCAACTTGATGCGCAGCGTATAGAGATTGCTGCCATTAAGGGGGGAGAGTTTATCAAAGGCAAGTACTTCTGCCGGTCCCTCTGCGCAGGCGCGTCCCTGATACTTTAGATCAAATGGTCCTGGACTCGCTGAAGTCAATTGTTGGGATGCTCGAAAACGTATGCACCTATACCGCTATCAATGATGGGTTTATAGGATTGCTGAAGCGTCTGCGCAAGAGCTTGGCCAATGGTTTGCATGAAGGGTTTGGTGGCCTTGAAGCAGAGATGTTGGAAAGATTTGCGCACAGTGGTCCTACGCAAGCAAGTGCGCTTAACATGGAAAGTGTTAGGGAGTGCATTACTCAAGCGATGACTGATTTCGCTGATGGGTTCAACGCTAGAATGGACCAAGCAATGTTTGACATTCAAGCCAGCGTGAACACCCAGTGCCTCCACACTGACCAAAGACTTGAAGCAACGCAGACCATCATCATCAACACCATTGAAGCTGCGGAACAGTTATACTTCAATCAAATGACCGGACATCAAGTGCAATACAGAGCTAACTTCCGTGAGCTCCAAGATGACAATAGGTTGATGCGCGATGGAATGCGCACGTATGTTGGTGAGGCTGTTGATTTCCGTGAGAAGTTTCAAACACTGAAGATTGAACTTATGAACAAGTTCAACAGTCTGCAGAACGAGCTGCGTGAAGCCCTGCATCGCATCCACATCAACTAGTTTCTTTTGTATTTTGTATTTGCGCAAGGTATTCCTTTTTGTGCGCATTTTTCTTTTCTCTTTCAAACTTGTAATCTGCAACTATTATCATTTCAAGTTTTAATGAGAAAAATAGCATCATTTGTTTCCAAAACCTTGTTCAAATCAAACTCTTCGTTTCTGGAACAATGAATGTTTTATTCCACCTCATGCGCATATTATTATCTGCTCATATTTTCTACGCATGATGTTTGAACATTCAGTTTAAATGCATACTTAAACTAAAATTCATATCTTTTGTATGCGCTGCATGTTATTTCTGTCTTTCCCATATTGTAAGTTAATCTTTTGGATAGACTAGAAATCTATAGCATAGGCTAGTGTGTGCATTGACTTGAGGCATGATTTACCATTTTCATTTTTTTATGGACATGTTATTATCAAGTACAATGAATTGCCTTTGTCATAGTAGGTAATGGCATCAATCATTTAGGGGAAGATTATTGGGTATGCTTCTCTTAACCCTCCTAATTATGTTAGAATTGATTGATACCATCACCTAAGAGTATTTTATGGACTTTAGGACCCTATGTAAGAAGTTTTATAACTTCAATTTTAGCTAAGTCCATTTTATAGTATGGGCTTAGAATATAGGACTTGGAGCGAAAAGGAATGAAGAACTAAGCAAGACTGTGGTCTCTGCGCAGGACACCACTGCGCAGGTCTCTCCTGTGCAGCATTCTACCTTGCTCAGTTTTCGATGCATTCAGATCACCTAACTTGGAAAGCGCTCAGAAGATGTACGCTTAGTTGTGCATAAACGACAAATTTGCACACTCAGCATATCCAACGGTGGAGATGCGCTCAGATGAAATAATTAAAATAAAGACAGCTGTCAACCTTCTAGAAGAAGCTTTTGAATTTGGTCTTCATGCTCAATCTCCAACGGCTCAGAAAAACCTGCGCACCAATCATATTGTGCCAAGTCATCAACCTTGATCAGAGCCCCAACGGCTATGAAGGACATCTGCGCACCAATCATATAGTGTCAGCTCATCGTCCTTGCTCAGAGCTCCAACGGCTAGTTTTAAGCTCTCTGCTATAAATAGCCTGCTCATCTTCATTTTCAAGTTGCTAGAGTTTGTGCTTTCATAAGTTTCCTTGAAGTTAAGAAGATTGCTGCTCATAATCCCAGATTCAAGAACAACCTTCAAACCTTCATACCTTCAAACTCCTGCCCAGATCCTAAGCCTTGCAACACCAGAATTCTCCGTGCTCTTCATCTCATAGATTCTTAGAGCCCAGAATTTCTGACACACACACACCTCTTAAAGATTTCATCATTTAGATCTTACTTCTTGAGATACACCGGTTTAGTCTAGGATTTGCACTTCATAGATTAGATTTTGATTTGAGTTTTGATTCTTTGTAATCTTGTAAAAGCTCCTCACATCAATATAAATCTCATTAGAAAATCCAAGACCAACCATCTTGGTAGAGGACGTAGATCTTTCATAGATCGAACCTCTCCAAATAGCTTGTTCATTATTCTTGCTATTTGTTTCCTACTTAGATATTTCTGAATTATTGTTTTGTTTGATCTTACCAGATTACTGCTATTGCTGCTGTGTTTGTTATTGCTTATTGCCATAGAATACTTTCTTACCAACACTTTAAGCCAAAACTTAGCGCGTGTGTTTTTATCTCTGCGCAGCCTTTTCCTGCGCAGTAGCTGCTTAAATTTCCGCTGTGCATTTCACACTCTCTCTGCGCGCTATACTTAGCTTATTTGAGAACTGTGCGCATAAGCCATTGATTTGCAAAAGGGTTTGAAAAGAATTTTAAAACGCTATTCACCCCCCCACCCCCTCTAGCATTTTTCATACCCTTGTTGCCCCTTTGGGACCAACAGCAGTCAAGACGATTCTTAAGTACATGAGAAGGACTAAAAAATCGTTCTTGATTTATGGAGGTTTGGAAGATGATCTTGTTGTAAGGGGTTACACAGATGCAAGCTTCCAAACTAACAAGGATGATTATAGATCGCAATCTGGTTTTGTGTTTATGCTAAACGGTGGTGCTGTAAGCTGGAAGAGTTCTAAGAAGAGCACATTATCTGATTCTACAACTGAAGCTGAGTATTTAGCTACATCGGATGCTGCTTAAGAGGATGTTTGGATCAAGAAACTCATTACTGAATTAGAGGTGGTTCCTAACATTACTAACCCAATAGACCTTTATTGTGATAATAATGGTGATATTGCTCAAGCAAAAGAACCAAGAGCAAATCAAATATCCAAAACCATACTTAGGCGTTTTCATCGCATTCGAGAAATCGTGGAGAGGGAGAACGTAAAAATATGCAGAGTACCAACTGATGATAACATAGATGATCTGCTAACAAAGGGAATTCCACAAGCTAAACATGATGGTCATGTTAGATCCATGGGTATTAGATACATGATTGATTGGGCCTAGTGCAAGTGGGAGATTGCTGGTGTATATGCCCCAGGCACGTTATTTGAACAATATTATGTTATCATTTATTCATTATATAAAGAGATATCGGCCGAAGCCACGCTATGACTCGGCCGAATCTTTTGAGTTCGTGGTGAGGTTCGACCGAACCCACTATAAGACTCGGCTGAACCTTCTGGTTTCAGGCCCAAGTCTTTTTGTTCCGAGTTTTGACGGGTTTTGACCTATTTCTCCTAAAACATTTAGGAATAATGAGTATAAATACCCCTCTCTAAATCATATTCAGCAACAATTGATCTTGTATCAATATTGAGAGTCTCCAAAGAGTTTAGTAACACATTCTTATTCCAAGATCTCAAGATCAAAGAATAAGAACACATAAATTGATATAGCCTTGACAGAAAGAGTTTCTATTGGATCTAGCAGTCCAGATCTAGAATCTTTCTAGATATTCTTTCGCGTGTGGATACACATAGAGGGCGTTGATCTCAACTCCTTGTTGTTCGTGATCCTACAATTGAAGACGTGTTCTTGCGATCGTGATTCAAGAACGCGAAGAACAAAGATTGAAGATTCGAAAATTTTAAAGCATCATCACAGTTACTATTCTAAATTCATACTCATATTAATTTAATAATCTTGAATGGATCTAGGCTTTTGGGTTTAATTCCGCTGCGCATGATTGCTCAAAATCCAACACTAATTCTCGTCACTCATTTAATTAAGATGTCAATCTGTCCCACACCACTTGGCACGGTCGTGCTAATAAATTGGCACTGTCGTGCCAAATGGTGCGAATGTTCAAAACATTCTGGCACGGTCGTGCTAACAAATTGGCACGGTCGCGCTCACATTTTGGCACAGTCGTGCCAAACCTTTTTGACAACTTTTAGCTTTTAAGTGATTCGTTCTTTTGTGTGGGACCCCATAGGTTTATATTAAGTTGACAATGAGCCCGAAAAAGTCGTTTTCATGAATCATGAGTGGACTCTAGCAAGACATCATGATTACCCAAATAATATAACTTTTCAAAGTTCGTTTATCCTTATAGATCATATCACAATCCCATTGTCACACGATATTATATTGGACATAAGTCATGGTCCACGTCAACTTATATTGTCCAATGATTTCTCGATTCCGAGTCAATTGATATGAGCAAATGACATTGATCTTATCAATGCATTTGAGCGTGGCCACGCATTTCATCAATCTCACTCATCGAGTGGCTTAAGAAGATATCTCTTCAAAGAGGGACAAATCTCATCTTGACTTATCATTGTTCCCTACAAGAATCTGATTATGCTAAACATACCATTTATAACTACATGGTTAAGGGTAGCGTTTGACTATGTCAAACATAACGTTCATAATGTGGAAGACCATGATAATCTCAGGTTAAAGGATATCAAATGATATAACTATATGAAATTTTATTATGACATTTGACAATGGCATAAATCTCATAACGGGTCATGTCTAGTACCTTGTTCACCAACAAGTACACATAATTTTAATTGTATCACATACACATAATCATCACATAGTTATTGATTAAACTTATACTAGTTCTTCCTAAGTACTAAGGACGGAAATTATTATAATAAACAAGCAAAACATATAATAATCAAGGTCGTTATCTATATAACAAATGAGAACATGACATAACATAAAACCTTTCTCAAATGCCTAGGGCATAATCTCCAACACTCAATTCAACATTGCCTACTTTTTCCTCACATGCCGAAGCTCTCAAGATCTGAGTATTAATTTCCTATTAAAAAATGTAGGTGTCCTTTAACGGAGTTAATGTCATGTGCGATAGAGTAACTTGACAATTGTAAGGGCAAATATGTCATTTTATCAAAACGGTTGACTTTTTTTTTAACAAAGTTAACGAAAAAAATTAATTACCTCCCTATTTGTAAAATTTAACGAGATCTATAACCCCGATTCTTATCCCATTACCAACACACCATCTCTTTAAACACTAACATCACCAGCAACAGATTGCATCACTACAACAAACCTGGGAATCAGATAACTGGATAACCAATTGCAAAACAAATTATAGAGCCCGGGTAACTAAATTGCAATTGACCCTAAAATTTATCAAACACAACCAAAAATCTAAAATGGTATAGGGAGACTCATCATGAAATGGGAGTAACCCAAAACAAAGTTCTTTTACATAAAAAAAAAAAAAAAAAGGACCTTAATGTCAATCAATGAGATCATACAGAGTCCAAAATAAACATACAACCACTATTCGTTTCCAAGAAGGAAAAACTGTAGTTTGGTTAAACTGTACAAAAGCATTGTATAGGCACAACTCCAGAATTAAGCAAAATGCTCCGGTCAAGAATCTTGTAAAGTGCAAAAGCGATTTCATCGTCCAGTTGCTAAACATTGTCAATCTTGAAACTGGTCGTAATCCCCGTTCTCTGGAGATTGGTGCCCCATTCTTCCTACAAAACGCAAAACCCTCGTTGTTCCCCAATATGCAATTATACACACGAAGATCCTAATAAATGTACGGAATACCCACTCCATTCTAGGAAGACTAGCTTGTTTGACTTTTCACACAAATTAAGAAACATACCCCCCCCCCTCCGTCCCGGAAAGATAGTCCCATTTTTACTTTAGTGGTCAACGATTGAACTAACTAATTATCCCAATGATATTTTAAAACTTGTTAATGATGCACCTTTAAAAATATTATTAATATTTTTTTTAGAATTTCATCAAGATAATATTTTTTCATAAATCTTTGGTCAAAGTTAATCAAGTTGACCATCAAAAACAAAATTAGACTATCTTTCCAAGACAGAATGCTTTTCCTGAACAGCCTTTACACTAAAGCATTTACTCTTTTTTGTTGCTTAATTAATAGGTCACGGAGTGTGATATATCAGGGAAGTATCGAGGCGCATAGTTGGAAATTTAAACAATTGGGCGTTAATTTTTAAGAAGCGGACAAGCATTTTGGGACTTATAATAACAATCCCTCCGTCCCTAAATGATCTTCACTCTTTTTTCGTTGTTAATACAAAGATACTTTGAGCAATGGAATTTAGATTCATTTAATTATCCTTATGATAATTTAAAACTTGATATTGATACACAATTATAAATACTAATAATATCAATTTTTAGATGTTCATTAGGATAATTAAATTAGTCTAAAAGTATTTCTCAAAGTACCTTTGCATCGACAATAAAATAAGTAGGAAGATCATTTTGGGACGGAGAGAGTAGTAACCAAAAAGTATCTTTTGACCCATAATTTAATCTAGGCTACCTTTAGTTATCCTAATGAAAATTTACAACTTGTTATTGATACGCCATTATAAATACTATTAACATCAATTTTTAGATTCTCATTCAGATAATTAAAAATGATCTAAATTATTTCTCAAAGTCCATTCAAATTAACAATGAAAAAAGAGGGGCTAACTTTCCGGAGACAGAGGGAATATTGTCTTATGTTGACTTTCAATAAGGAAATGAGAACCATTTTTTGGGATTTTGGGACGAAGGTAGTACCTGAAAAGTCAAAGCCGGCACTGGTTCGAGAATCCGTGCTACCCCTCCAATCAGTTGATCTTGGAGACGTCAGCTGCATGCCCCTTGACATCATGAATTGATTCGCACCAATATTTTGGTGATCGTCACTGCCGCTCGTTACGATCCTTCCAGAAGCATCAATTGCTGACAAGAAGCCTCCACTGGATAGTGGTGATGGCAGCTTGCTGGTTGAAGCATCATTCCTCGAACCAATGCTAATATCCTTCTTTGTATCAATCAGAAATGTACCAACAATCACCTAGGGAAACAAAATCAACGGGTAATCTATAAGACATAGAAAGCAGGAAATAACCATACAAATACGGGACGGAAAGGTTTTTCGATATGGCTTATCCAAGTGACCCATTTTTGAGTCCTTTTGAGATAAGAAAGAAAAAATGATTGCACAAAAGCAATAAATAGTTTAGATGATGCAAAGAAAGTGATATTCATGTTAGTAGGGGTAATATACATGATTAACGAATAAATGAGTGCCCAATCGTTCAAGGAAGGAGATGGGAAGGTTAGAGGTGGGGGAGACGAGAAGAATGAACAAATAATATCAAATGCGTCTTTTTTTTTGTTCAATACTCCCTCCGTCCCAAAATGATAGCCCCGTTTGACATTTCAAACATTTTAAGGTTGCATTATAAGTTTTGGAAATTCAGAGACTTTGAAGCCTAAGTTTTGAAAATAGGACTAACTTTCAGGGACAAGCAAAATGGGGAAATGGGACTATCATTTTGGGACGGAGGGAGTACAAGTTATGATAGAAATGTTACCTGAACTGGTCCAGCAGCTGTTAAGGGCCCACCCACGCCACCTCCAATGATTTGGCCATCATTACTAGCCAGACACACACTCATCCCACCAGTTCTTCCTCCAAGCTCAGTGCGTACATAAGATCCACATAGTGATAGAATGTCAAAACGGCCCTGTTATCACAGAAACCACTCATCAATTATACATTGACAATGAATAAAAAAGGTTGCATAATATAGGAGCAATAATGGCAAGATTAAATGCTGAAAAGTTCGAGCTCAAGATGGCAATGTTTTAGGCAGGAGATGAGCCACCACTGTAGCAGTGAGTACCCATCCACAAATTTGAATAAACCTGGCATTTGGGCAGCATCTGAACATATAAATAATTCTATTTCCCAAAAACAGGAAATCCCATAATACCTTTGGTATATAAAATGAGTTCCCCTTTCCTGATTTTTCTCCGAAATTAAGGAAGTTGACTTTGAAGCAATTGCAGTAGTAAATACAAGTAAATATGTTTAGGTTCAAACGATATCGTTAGAAATTAGAGGTTAAAAGAAAAGGGGACGTGATAGCTGGTAGAGTTGATTAGTAAATTCATGAAAATAGGTTACTCATTTTTTGGGTCAATTTTCTTTAATGGACACTCCCTTGGACGGATCAAAGAGGCTAGAGCTGGATAGGTCAGATGGAACTGAAACCAGAAGTGGATGGATTTTGATATACTCCCTCCGTCCCATTTGAAGCTTCACCATTTTGGTGATGGCACGCAAATTATAGCAAGTGATGAGTGTAAAAAGGATTGTGAGAGGGAAGAAGTTAGTGGGTATGACATGTGGGGCCTCCAATTTAAATATGTGAGAGGAGAAAGTTAGTGTGGGCCCCATAATTTAAGTATGTGAGAGGAAGAAGTGAGTGGGTATGACAAGTGGGGCCTACATTTTTTACCATTTTAGGAAATGGTGAAGCTTTTAACAGGACACCCACTTGGGTAATTGGTGAAACTTCAAATGGGACGGAGGGAGTACAATATTTAGAAAGAACTAATAAAGAACTCCTCAAGTCCCAGCATTGTGAAACTGCATCAAGCCAAATTGTTCTTTCATCAACCGAACAATCTAAAACTCGCTATTGATAGTATTGTTGTTGGTGTATCAATTACAAGTTTTAGATTTTCATTATTAAAATTAATGCTCAAAGTTCATTTCTACAGTTGGACAATACCTTGTACTGAACATATTACAGGGGGTATCTTAATTAGAATTTTGTCTATACATTTACCATTTATTTGCTTGATCCTTTAGTTAATGGGTCCCATTCCCACATGCGCAATTCTGGAAAGGTGAAGAACATCAGGGACGGATTTACGTTTGTGAGGGAGGAATCAGCTGACCCCCTGACTTTTGGGTTTTTATCATTTCAGCCCTTGAAAGTTTCTAGAATTTTTATCTTTGACCGCCCTAAAAAAAACCAACTAACCCCTGAAAAATTCAACTGAACCCCTCATATATAAACTGAATACCACGGATTCAGACGATCGGCCATTTTTCACCACAATTCTCTAAGCACTTGAGAAGAAGCGACGTCGTTAACATGGAAGGCGCCGCACTACCTCAACGTATCAATCCGTTGCCGCCGTCTCATCGCAAGCTTGCAACACATCCCAACAGGTTCATTCTTCTATCCCTCACCCTCTAATTTAAAGCTCAAATCCCTAAATTCCTAAATTCAAATCTCTAAATACCAAAATCACTAAATTACTTTAGTTGATACAAAGCTATATCAATCCAACTTCCCCATATGAGTTAAAATAGTTGAATAGACCAAACAAAGAGAATGAGAATTTGATGGAGACATTTTTCGGGACAGATTTTCTTGCTAAACGATTCATATATAATACTAAAATGTGAGTTGACTGGGATGAATCTCAGTTAGGTGCCTTTCTAATAAACAAATTTCTAAATCCCTAACTAGTCTTTTTTCATGGTTTAATTGAATGAGTTATTGTTGGTTAGTTGATTAGGCAAAGACTAGCCTCCATCCAGATGAAAATCTAAAAAAAATCATTGATACACCACTATAAATACCATCAATATTAACTTTCTGATTGTAATTAGAAGAATTATGTCAACGTATAATTATTGTTCAAAGTTCATTCAAACAAATACAAAAAAAGTAAGAATATTATTCCGGAATGGAGAGAGAATTATATGGTAAAAGTGAAGTTGAGAATTGAAAATGATTTCAGTCAGGTCTTACTTTAGTATGTTAGAGCCTGCAATTTTTTTTTATTGAAATGGGAGTTCTAGACTATTATAGTCTCTATTAAACCTCTACATTTTCTTGTAACAAATTCTTTCATTGTGTGTTCTTTTTTCAAATTCAGCTTCATTTTTTTGGTTGGTCATATTTGTAGAGGATGAGATTTTTGAGAATATTGAAAATTGTTAGGAGATTGAGAGATATACTCAATCTCCATATCAAATAAAGAATATTTATTTACCTAGTCAACTTAGAATAGTTACTTACTTAGGAGTATTTCTAATTAGGAAATAGATATGTTATTAGAATTATGAGATCTCTTAGAATCCTTATGGAATTAGGACTCATATGTTTTGGGTATAAATATGAGTCCCTAGCTTTGTAAATTTTGGGACGGAATAACAAAGAAATTATCTTATACGTACTCCATATTTTATCATGGTATCAATTCCGCCCGACCAGTTGATCGAACAACCGGCCAAACAACTGGCCAAGCAACCGGCCAGACATACCTCTTCTCAACAAACTCTTCCATGAAATCCTCTGAATGCTTGATTCCGGTGAATCGCCGGAGGTTAGGATCAAGATTTGTCTCTATACCGAAGCATCAAAGACCGATTACAAAGGTTGGCTTCTTTTATCAAAAAACAAAATGTCTTTTGCCTTGCTCTTTAGCAAGAATTGTTTATTCCTCAAATATTCCGGCCACCACCATAGTGATGGTCCGGTCACTACATCAACCATATTAACATCACTTCCATCTTCCGATTGAGTGTCGTTCACTATAAAAATGATGGTTAGTGGTAGCCCACTCTAAAAACGTGATTTAGTGTCGTTTCACTCTCGGCGTTGCAAGAAGAGCAACATGTCGGCGTTGCGAGAAAAAAAGGGAAAGAAATTGGTGTTGCAAAAGTGCAACTTGTCCGAAGAAAATGAAGATCACGGCATGCAGCAAGAATGGTCAGAATGGCCCACTTTAAACAAACGCAGCAACCAGCAACAGCAAAATGTGCGGCCAGATATGTTGTCTGTTGTCCTCACACCTGTCTCAACAACTTGTCGATGAAGAAATAACAATTTCAATTTTATTTTATTTTGTTCAATTTTAGTTATTATTTGCAAGTTGAAAAATCTATTTTGTAGATGTTTCAACTTGAGGGGCGTGTTAGGAGATTGAGAGATATACTCAATCTCCATATCAAATAAAGAATATTTATTTACCTAGTCAACTTAGAATAGTTACCAAGTTAGGAGTATTTCTAATTAGGAAATAGATATGTTGTTAGAATTATGAGATCTTTTAGAATCCTTATGGAATTAGGACTCGTATGTTTTGGGTATAAATATGAGTCCCTAGCATTGTAAATTTTGAGACGGAACAACAAAGAAATTACCTTATACGTTCTCCATATTTTACCAAAAATGAAGATACCACGATGCATTTTAGGGAGATGAAGAGAAGGAGATCATTGCTGTAAACATTTTCTTATTGTTATCATCAAAATTTGACCAGCAACGAAAAACAGGCTATATGTTGCGTTAAATTTTGTTGTCTTTAATAGTATCATTTTATTTTATTTTTTGTTGCGTAAAAATTTGACCTCTCCTCACCATAATTCCTAGATCCGCCACAGAAGAGCGTACATATGTTCATAGTAGTGGCGGCCTCATCTGACTCCGAAACTTCGCACGATGTATAGTCAATTAGCTTCTTATATATGTGTGCACAGTCAAAGAGGACCCTTTTCAGGAGTGCAAGGAGTATTGTTTCAAGAAGCATCAAAAACTAACAAGCAAAACGAGTGGGAACATTTAGAAGGAAAATAGTTTCAATGAACTTGCTGTAATTCTTCTTTCTAAATCAATTTCTCAGTTATATTTTTTTCCCATGCCATGCAGTCTTTTTACAGTTTCATACTCCCTTTATACCAAAATGATCTTCCTATTTACCACTTTTCATTGTCCCAAAAAGTTCTTCCCATTTCTACAATTTAGACTTAAAAGTGCATAAAGAAAACATGACTAGTGTAGCGAGTGTTCATATCCTTACAAAGTTTGAATAGTCAAATGTGAAGATCATTATGTGACGGAGAGAGTATTTGCAAAGGAAAATCGAGATTTTTACCTCATACGTAATGTTGCCTCCAGATGTGGCTGGCTGCCGCAGAGAGGCATTTGAAATTGCACCAGATGCTGAAAGTATGCATAGTTCACGCTGACTTTGTTGCATGAACACCATAATTTTCTGCCCCACATCCTAATAACAAATTTCAACAAACTTGTAACTTGAAGATATTGCTATACTATACAATATTTCCACAATGAGCACTAAATACAAGACATGTCAGTAAGATATTTAATGACAGAAATACAACTCCTCATGGCCATCTACCTTCACACAGCATCAATAATTTGCAGACTTACATATTGAATTAACTTCAGTTGTAAATTTTAAATTATACTCCCTCCGTCCCAGAAACATAGTCTCTTTGACTTCTGATGGTCAACAAGTGAACTTCGACCAAACATTAGTGTCAATTTAATCCTCCCAATGAAATTCTTAAACTTGTTATTGATAAATCATTTAATGATTGATCAATAATAAGTTTAAGAATTTCACTAGGATGATTAGATTGGCATTAATGTTTGGTCAAAGTTAACTTGTGTTTACCATCAAAAGTCAAATGGGACTATCTTTCCGGGAGGGAGGGAGTAATATAAAACTATTTTTCAGTTGAAATATACTCCCTCCGTCCCAAAATGATCTTCCTGTTTGCCATTTTTCATTGTCCCAAAAAGTTCTTCCCATTTCTACAATTTAGGCTCAAAAGTGCATAAACAAAACATGACTAATGAAGCAAGTGTTCATATCTTTAAAAAGTTTGAATAGTCAAATAGGAAGATCATTATGGGATGGAGGGAGTAGTTGAATTAGGGTTAAAAAGGAAGGGGTGAAGGGCTACTTAAAACAGAACACATGCACGGCCTTTTGACTCGCATAGTTTTACAACAGAAAGAAACTAAAATAGATAAGATGAAACTTCCAAATGTTCCAAATCATGTCTGGTACTTGGTTCCATATAATTTTACATTAGAAGAGTACCAAATCAACACAACTGCAGCAGGTACACATAAAAACAATCACAGAACCATAAGACTCAGCATCTCCCATATTTTCAAAAATGACACAAAGAATTACTAGGAGAACAAAGATGGCCTTCATTCTTAAATGACCATAGAAACTAATTTGCAAAGCCACATATTCTCCAAGTCGACCATTGAAAGTAACATTTAAATGGAAAATATTGATTCCCCAAAGTGCAATATTCCCTCCGTCCCAAACTAATGGTTACTAAAACTGAATGCGGAAATTAAGAAAATATGTTGGAAAAGTAGGTGGTGTGAGTGGGTAGGAGAGAGAAAATGAGATAGTGGATAGTTGTTGTGAGTCGGTAGGAGAGAAAAAATTGAACATTTTGGGTAAGTAACCATTAGTTTGGGACGCCCAAAACAGAAATAAGTAACCATTAGTTTGGGACGGAGGTATTACAAAATAAGAAGTCACAGTTAGCATTGTGCATATAAGGCTATGGAGACTTAAATCTTGCACTGCAAAATAAGCAGATAATAATTCACAAGAGAGATCTTTGACTTTCAGAAAATTATAAATGGTACATACAATACAAGACATACCTCACCAGCAGCCACATTGATTATATGAGGTGCAAAACCCTGCTCCTGGTTGCCTGCATAAACGAATAGAACGGAATCCTAATCAAGTACTGAGCTAAGTCAAGGTGGCCCAATGTAGCATAAAGTTTCTGAGCTTTGTATGATAACTAAGTAATGGAACATACTCCGTAATTTACAACTTACAAAGAGAAAGACAAAAAAATATAAGTGCAGCAGATTGGACAAATTATAAGCTTGATCCCAAGAGCACCAATATTGAAAACTGGATGAGGCTGAATAGGAGTATGTATTCTTTTTATCCTCTTTACCATCATTCTGTAGTTTGATTGTATTTGTAACAGTCCATTTTTAGCATAGGTACTACCTTAAAACCAATTTATATTAACTGATCAAAGCTACGAGGAAACAAAAAATCAAAACAGAAAATGGTAGTCCTTATACTCTCTACATCACCAAGAAAGCGTAGAGTCACATTGTACAATGCACACTTTTCAAGGATGTAGTTTCATGTGTTTATACATTCATAAAATTGAACTAAAAATATTACGTTTTCTAAAATGTGTTTTGGGATGGACGAAAAAAAGAAAGTGCGACAACTTTTTAGACGGATGGATTATGTAATGAAGAATATATACATTCCTGCTTTTGCAGATTTATAATAAGAATTATAGTTCAAGGCATACGCGCCCTTTTTTAAAACAAGTACTTTTCCTAGGTGTTGTCACAAGTAAAAGGTAAAGAAATACCTAGAGAATAGAGCAATGTTCAGTTAAATGCACAAACCCATTTCTCCAAGAGACAAAATTCACTGAACACTGTTCACAGTATTGCTTTAAAACACCCTTGAATAAGCTGATAGTACAATCAACTGAGCAAAGTAGAGAGTCGTTGACATGATAAAATATTACTCCCTCCGTCCTAAAATGAATGTCCAAAAAAAATTTCAAATTTGCTCTTCTTCAAGAGTAAATTTGAAAAAAAATCAGACATTCATTTAGGGACAGAGGTAATACAAGGAAAGCCATAGAAAGAAAAATGGCCATTAATTAGTCGCTCGCTCACCAAGATTCCAATTGTAGAAAACCAGAAGTAATTGTCCTCCTAGCCAATGAAGTTAGATATAGTGGAACCCCCACCAATATATTAAAAAATAATGGTCAAGGAGCATTCTCTACCCCATATGGCTTCCCTGAAACGAACCCAATAACCACCCCAACACTAGAAAGTCAATACTGGTAGGCATTATGTTTGACTGAACTCTTCTAAGGGGAAGACCCAAAATAGATAGTATACTCTTTATATGGAATGAAGGGAGTATATACACGTGTATTATGTGCCTATGTAGGACCAACAGAATGATATCAAAAACTATGCACTTTTCTCTATACGGATAAAATTTAGTCTATCAGTCTAGCACGAAGAAGGCAGATTTCGATAACAAATCGAAAGAACTTGAAACATCTTGGATCAAGCTTTCAGGGCATATACATGATTTCAAAACATTGCAACCTAAATGTGTTTTCTTGTGCCAAGAATCATAAAATCTCAAGTCCAGCTGCCGGGGTGGTATACTTGTACAGTACGCTTTGGAAAGCTCAGATGGAATACTAAGAATATTTTGTTGAGTTGGGTACAAAATCATTCAGATGATGAGAAATAATAATTAGTTAGCTGGCCATTTTCCCTGCTTTTTTTAGCTAAGAAAATACATACTCCCTCCATCCCAAAATGATCTTCTCATTTGCCATTTCTCATTGTCCCAAAAAGTTCTTCACATTTCTACATTTTAGGCTTAAACAAAGCATGACTAGTGAAGCAAGTGTTCATATCCTTAAAAAGTTTGAATAGTCAAACGCGAAGATCATTTTTGGTACGGAGGGAGTACTATATTGGATAAAAAGGAAATATACGATCGATGGACAAGAAGTCCATCAAAATACAAAAAACAAAAAAAAAATGATAGCAGCAGCCCAGTCCCACTTCAAACCCGAAATAGACAATCCTCAAAAAGCACCATTAGCTGATTCCTAAAGACTATAGAAACTACTCGCTCATAGAGATATAGACATAAGGCCATGATAAATTTATAAATGCACTCCCATGCTTAAGAAACCCCACCATTCAAGGATATAAACAGGATGTATCAAGACACGACTCTCCGCTATTGCTATGTCCAAAGAGGTCTAATGTATGCAACTTTTCCCTTGTAAGGTGTGCTCTCACCATTCAATGATCTCATCAAACTAATTGACACGAAGCATAAAAGATGATTGCACAACTATAACCACATATAGACCAAACGGGTGATAGAAATAAAGGTCATGAAGGAATATGTTAGCTGGAGAAAAACTCAAGATTAGCAAAAGAGGATATTGGTTACAATGGAAACATAAAAGTGAGAAATAGCAATTTTTACAATTTCATTAGGATGATTAGATTGACATTAATGTTTGGTCAAAGTTAACTTGTGTTTATCAAAAAAGTCAAACTTGATACTTTGTTTTGGGACAGAGGGAGTATATGAGAGTTGCTAGGATGCTCTGGTCAAGGGCATCCTAACAAGTGGCCCGTTAAAATAGGACAAAACTACCCTTTCATGTGGTTCATCCAGAAGTTCAGAAGGAGGGTAAAATAGTAAATTTAATCCCACCACAATCCAACTTTAGCCGGATGAAAAAAGGTGAGTCTGTTCCTTTCTGATTCTTTTCCCATTCTACCCTTCCATCGAAAACTATGGTTTCATAAAGGTTTTAATTAACGATATTTCGCAAATGAAAATGTAATCAAAGTTATCAAACACCACATATACTACTAAGATTTCTTCTAAATCGCCAGCTTTATCAATCTTCTTCGATTTCCATGTTCCCATAAGTTTCACGGATACTAAAATTTCAACTGTAGGGGTTTTGACCATCACAAAGGAATATGTTATGGAACTAAGAAAGTTTACTTTGGGACTCTCATGAGTCATGACCTACTATTGCAAGCCACAGTGGAAGGATTTGAATCTCTATTCTGACTACTCCCAACCCAGATTCTCTTCATTTGCATATGTATCTTATGAGGCGAAACACAGATATCGAGAGGTGCCGCCAAAGGAGGAAATTACAGGCGGCATAACTATGTTGTTGATAACAGTCGCTGAGGTAGGACTAGGAGAGTGACTGTTGCAATGAATAGAGAAGAAACAGGAAAATGGTGGAGTCAATTTTGGGGAGGCGGGATGTATCTAAGTTATAGGAGCTTAAGTTACCATTTAGCACACATTATATATGTGCATCATTTACAATAAGAGGAAATCTTTGGGCCACTTGTTAAGATGCCAGAATTTTTTGATGACAGTTAGATTTTCATGAATCTTTGGTCAAGTTCACTTGAGTTGACCATCAACATTAAAGTAAAACAGTGTTTGTGCATAAAAGCATATATACGTGCGTGTGTGTGTGTCCAGCCGCTGCAATATCATGGAAGAAACGAGAACGGATATTGTATACAACTGATTTTAAAGAGCTACTGTTTAATTCTCTTAAAAATGGATAAAAATAAAACGTACAATTTGAAAAGTTTCATGAGCAAAACAAAGGAAAACCAAGAATATACAAATGCCAAAAATATAAGCAATGAGGCAGAGGTAGAGGCAGAGGCAGCATAGATTTTTTTTATTTTTATTCCATACCATTCATAGTGAATGGTTGGAAACAATCCAGTGAATAAACCAATGTCGAAAAATGTTGCCTCTCAACTGCTATTTGGCGATATAAATGAAGGAATTCTCAAACCTTCATTATAGCTAACCAGCCAAGCACCACTATGAACATATCAATGAGGAGCGCAAAACTATAAACATAAAAAGCCAGGTCATGGACAAACCCTTGAGTACAATGCATTCCGAGAGTTTTATTGCCCAACACAGTTTTTAGACAAAGAGAAAGAAAAAGGAACCAAGTTTCATTCAAGAACTTGAAAATCTGAAGGGTTTACTGGCTACTCACTTTTAAATGGCTGCACTCATTACCACTTTACAAGTACTCCCTCTGTTTGATGTAAACAATCCATGTTTCAAAAGTTTGACTTTTCAGTTTTTGATATTACACTTTTGTACTCCCTCCGTCCCAAACTAAGTTTCTTACTTTCTTTTTTGGCTTGTCCCATACTAAGATTCTTAGTTGCTTTATTACCTAAAATGGACTATGGGACCCACTTGTCATTCTCACAACAAAAACTTTTTACCCACTTTCTCTCTCCTACATTACTTTTCATACTCACAACATTTACTTTTTCTTAATCCCGTGTAATGTCAAACTAAGAACCTTAGTTTGGGACGGAGGGAGTATTTCTTATGACTTGTAATAAAGTTAAATATTTCTACGGTATACAATAAAACAATCATATCTTGAACATGAAAGAAAAATTTTGAGAATAAAGAAATATTTAAAGCTTATACTTTTGAAGTGCACTGTTAATAGGGATTATCCAAAAAGGAACAGTGCACTACTGACACGGAACGGAAGGAGTAAACAAGGTTTTTAGTAGGAACTCAAATTTCTTGTACCCAACATGAATCTGTATCCAAAATCTTCAATTGTCAAGGGAAAAACAAGGAGTGGTATATACAATCGAACAGTTCACAATTGAAGAGTTCCTATGAGCACCAATGAAATCCAGTTCATTCTTCAAATAAAACCCAAAATAGAAATTCTCAATCAGCACAAGAACAAAAATTTAGACACATTTACTCTACATGCACACATAAATGCAGAAAATCCATCTAAAATCAAACAACTAAAAACACCAATTTCAAATATGAGAAGCATTTTGAATTTAAAATATTAAAAAAGTAAACTAATTTAAACACAACAAAGACTCTAATAAACAAATCCCATTTCGAGCAGATTGAGAAGCATTTTGAATTTAAAATTCAGAATGGGAAGAGAGGGGCCCACCAATAGCAGCCAACTTCTTAGAAGAAGTTGCTGAAGCAGAACCGCCAGCCGAGGAGGATATCTTCTTCCTAGGCGGTGACATGGGCATTGAAGACGAAGACGGCGACGGAGACGAGGATGACAACCTCTTAGCCGCCGCCGCTTGCTCAGGCGTCCCATACTTTCGGGGTCGCCCCCTTTTCCTCCGAACGGTCTCTAACGGAGGAGCAACGGCGGACGGAACAGAGTGCGGGTACACCATGTGAGCAGCGCCATTGGTGGCGGAAGGTGCGGCGTTGACGGTGACGGTGGTCGTGGTGGGAGAAAGAATGGGGTTTTGATGTTGGTGCTGGGGAGGCGGCGGCTGGTGGTGGCGTTGTGGGTGGTAGTAAGAGCTCAGTCCAGTGTCATCCGGTTCCATAAGAAGTAGAGATTGGGAATTTTTCTAAATTTTCATTATTTTATTTTCTTCAATTTCTTTTTAATTTTTCAATATTGAATTTGGATAAGTTTGGGGCCGTTGATTTCGTATTTATTTTGACTCAATACCTATTTCACTTGAGCAACTTGTTTTTGGATGTGAAATAAAGGAGTCGTCACTTTCCTGTTGATTTGGACTTAAATCTAATCCAAATCGCAAAGTAGTCCAGCATTCAATGGTCGTATACTCCCTCCGTCCCTATTTACCTTACAAAAATGACGTTTTGCACAAAAATTAAGAAAATGATTGTAAAGTTGATGTGTTGTGAGTGTAGATAGTTGAGCGGGAGAGAGAAAGTGGGTAGAGAAAAGTAAGTGTGATGCTGCACGAAACGTGTTGGATCAGCCCTCCGTCTAGTGGTTCGGATAATCCCAGTGAAGAATATATTCGTGTCCGGAATCTGCACACAATGAACAAACGTGAACTAGCCGGGGCTTCACCGGCGAAGGCCCTCCGGCGTGAGAGTAAGAATTCGGGTGATCTGTGAAGAGAGAAATCAATGGACTAGTTAGGGCCAAAGAGTTCGTTACCCGTTCTTGTGTAGAGGACCTGTTTTTATAGGCGTGTGTGTATAAGTTCTGACTTGTCTAGAAAGCCAGGAAGCCCGTGGTGATGTATGACTCATATTCCTTGGAGATAGACTCCTGATAAGGATGGATTAAGCCCTGTTATCTGATAGGAGAGTTATCCTTGTTTGGATAAGGACTCTCAATTTTAGAGTTGTAGTATAACTCTATAAGTGGATTCCCGATAGAAGGCGGCATATGGTGTAAGTCGTCCCGTCATCTGTCTCGGCTTTATCACGGAAGCCGGCTAGGGATTAAACTGCTCGGAATCGGCCTAGGCAAAGACTGCCTGCTCGGCCTTACTGACGTCGACCTATAAACATGGGCTTCTTAGACTCGGCCTAGGCGAGATCTGCCTGTCTGGCCTAAGTGACGTCGGCATATGAGAAGATGGGCCTTATTGTACGGGCCGTATGGTGTATGAGCCTAGAGTTTTATGGGTCCCATTTAACCAGGTCGGTTTATGTCGTTCAAAGTGGATAGTTGTTGTGAGTATGACAAGTGAGTCTCACTATTTAAAAAATATTTAAAATTTTCCTTTTTGTGATTTTGTAATGTAAATAGGGACACCCAAAATGGCAATTTTTGTAAGGTAAATAGGGACGGAGGGAGTATACTTATAATACATGTCAGAAAAGGACAAAAAGACAAAGAGCGGTCGAGATTAATCCAAAAAAGTATCGTGCGGCCACCATTCTTTGAAAAGTTTCACTTTACCCCCTTCAACTTTTTTTACTTTCAAATCAGTCCTTGAAATTTTAGGTGTTGCACTTTAGCCCCTGATTTTCCATTTTTCTCAAATCGGTCCTCTAACTTTCATATGTTTCACTTCACCCCCTAATCTTCTCTTTGGCCCGTGCTTTGGCACAACAGTACTAGTCAGTATATAATTTTGATCGTGAAACCAAATTTAATCAGGATTTCCTAAATTTTAATTATCTAAAACAATTTTGAAAAAAATATTAAAAAAGCCAAAATCTAACAAAAAACTCGTTTTTTTAGATAACGGAAAAACGGGTTTTGCGCTACGCCGTTCTCGCTCCTCTCTGCGCAAGCCGCCGGTCACCACTTTCTCTCCCACTGGCAACAACACCATGCGGAACACCCTCACTCACCCTCACTCTCCGATCGTCTTCTCTGGCCATCCCAAGCTCCGATCGTCCTCCTATTTTTCCTTTCACAGGCACAACTCCGACGACAAAGAAATCACGGTCACTGAATCTGACTCTGACGCAAAAATTTAAAGAGGGGTCTGAGGTAAGAACAAAATAGAAAAGCAATGCCTTTATATTGTTTGAAATAATGCCTGCTTGAGAATCAAATTTGATCCTTCCATGATTTTACAAAACAGTTCAAATTATATGTGTTTCAAGTTTTCAATGTGTCAAAGGAATAAAAACAAATATGCCATGGAGCTTTTAAAATGTGCCTGGGAGTGTGCTATTGGATACTATGTGTTTGGGTGTTAATGTTACGGAAAAAATAACACGAGTGCTAGTTCACCTGTAAAAAAAATTGCGAGTGTTGGTGTAGAAAAGTGCCCGTGTAAGTTAAGAAAGTGCCAGTGTAAGTGTAAAAAGTGTCAGCGTAAAAGAGTGCCAGTATTAATGTAAAAAAGTGCCAGTGTTTGTGTAAAAAAGTGCCCGCGCATGTATCATTAAGTGATAGAGTAAAAAAGTGCCAGTGTTGATGTAAAAAAGTGTCAGTGTAAAGAGTGTCAGTGCATGTATTAATAAGTGTCAGTGTAAAAGAGTGCTAGTATTAGTGTAAAATAGTGTCGGTGTTACTGTTGGGAAAGCAAGGAGCGAGAAAAGTCAGTGTATGTGTGTTTAAGTGCCAGCAACATAAAATTGGTTTTTCTTTTATCTTAGAAAAAAACTAGTTTTTCATAAGACCAACTCATAAAAAAATCAGTTTTTCTTATCACTTAAAAAAAAATCTAGTTTTTGTAAAGCATGCAGTCTCATTTCTGTGAATTAACCAAAACTTATTTATACGCTAAGATATTTATCATTGAGAGTCTTTAACACAACCATTGACACTCTTTTCATATTAGTAAGTTAAGAGAACTGCTATTGAAATTTGGGGTGAGCCTCCGGCTTTTGTGGAGTGTCATCTCTTTTTAAATTGTGAATGAAATAGAATTTACCGTTTGCTAAAAAAAAATAAAAAAAATAAAAAACACTAACACACTTTACACTCATACTTAGACTATCTTTAAACACATGCATTGGAACTTAGCAAACCGCAACTGACGCTCAATAACATATGCACTGGCGTCGTACATCTCTCACACTTGTAGCGCCAGTGTTGGCAAAAAAAATAAAATTCTTTTGTGAAAGTGTTTTGATTGAATGATTGCCAAAGATAAGATATTTTAGTGACATTGTTAGTGTTAAAGAGTGACAGTATTAGTATTAATTAGTGCGAATGTATTAATAAATTATGATTGTTTATAATAGTATGTCCAAGTGTTTTAAAGTGTGTCCGAGTGTTTTAAAAACAAGTTTTAGTTATTTACGATAGTATCACTATACTTTTTAAAACTTGTTTTTTTTTCTAATTTTAAATATTAGGTAAAACACTAACTTCTATAAAATTTGCTAATAATAATGTTCTTGAGTATGTATCGATAGTAGTTTTTAAAATTTCATTATTATAATTGACTTTCAATAAATTTTTGATTATGTTCAATTAAGTTGACCATCAAAATCCAAAGTAAACTTTTGTTTTTAAGGTGGAGGAGGTATATCTTTTTTAGACTATATTGTTGCTATAAGTTATAATTTGTGGTAATACAAAATTTGACTTCTTAAATGAAATTTTTTATGGTGTGATTATGTTTTATCAAAAAGTAACTCTATGTTATTCAAAAGACTATGAAAAAAACGATTTTTGCATGTAGGCATGCAGTCGTCTGGATTGGATGATATAAGCGGTAAGTTAATTAATCGATTGAGATTGAGATTTTAACTTATAAAATGAGATTTTAACTATAAATAAAAATTAGGGAAAAAAAAAAAAGAAACAAAAAAGTCACCCTACTCTTCATTTTTTGTGGATTTGATCACCAATTTCATTTTTTTGTATGCAACACATCTAACTGTAGACACCCCTCCTTAGACCGCTCACCCCGATTGCACATTTGATTTTGTGTTTCTTCCTATTTTATGTGTTTTTCGTTAGTTTCTGTTACTTTCGTTAAGTTCCTGACTGACTCTGTTAAATCTAGTGACTAAACTGAATAACAGTGCTGACTTTCTAGTCCATTCTGTCAAAAAAGTCATTTCAAAGTCGCGCGCCTCCGCCTCTATAGGCGAGACGCGCGCGTATCCCGCCCTCAAGGCAGGAAGCGCGCGCATCTGGGCGTCAGTTACAGATTTTGTCCAAGAATCCCTCCCTTGCTCATTTTACATGATTTTGCCCAGGAAATTTATCTTTGTGACTTCGTTTTGGCACTAAGAACATCTATTTTACACTTATAAAAACCCTCTTCTCCACCATTACAAAGGAGACTCTTTCGAACACAAGAAAACTCTACGAAAAAGAAGGATTTTTTTATACTAGGACTTTAAGGTTTTTTTAAGTGCTTTCTCCAAGGAAACTCTTGAAGACTCTTGAAGTTTAGGTAATCTTCATCTCTTTTCTTCTCTAATCTTCATCTCTTCTCTCACTTTCATAATCAAACGTGCAATCACCCAAAACATTTTGGGACATGACACCAAAGATCACTTTATTCCATTGAAGTTGGTCAAGGAGTTATCTCCCCATATTCAAAACACCCCTTTTAAACCCCTTTTTATCATTATCAAAGAATAGGAAGAACATTTTTTATGTAGACTACGAACAAGCAAGACCAACATTAGTTGGGAGAGATGGGTGTTTAAGTACTTCCCATCTCGTAACCTAACCCCCGAACCTCAGTGGCATGTTACTAGTAGATCCCTCAGATTTCTACACTCCACTCGCAATCCGCCTTGAATTTGAGGCCACTAACAATATTGCCGAATACGAAGCTTGCATAGCGGGACTTGAAGCGGCCTTAGAAAGAAATGTGACCGAACTAGAGGTGTACGGAGATTCACAACTCATAATCTATCAGTCACTCAAGAAGTGGAAGGTACAAGATCCCACACTCCAGAAATACAACGACCATCTCCAAGACTTGGTCAAACAGTTCAAAGAGGTCACTTTCTACTATCTTCCTAGAGATAAGAACCGCTTAGCAGACTTGTTGAAATTCCCGAATGGACGGAGGTTAAGACCTTCAAAGTCACGAGGCGAGCGACCCCTGCTTATTACTCAATCATAGACCTGCACAACTGCAAAGAAGAGTGTGACTCTGTTTCTGTGAATGCCTTAGACAACAAACCTTGGTATTATGATGTATGGCGTTTCCTCCTAGACGGAACATTCCCATCAGACGCATCACCTAAAGTGAAGATAGCCCTCAAACGGTTTGCCGCTCAATTTGTTATCATAGGTGAACGCCTCTACAAGAAACACCACGAGCAGTGTCTACTCTATGCCGATGAGCATGAAGCCATAGAAATCATGGACCAAGTCCATCAAGGAGTCTGTGGAACCCACATGAATGGCAATATGCTAGCAAAGAAAATCATCCGACTAGGGTACTATTGGGCTACAATGGAAGCCGAATGCACCAACATGGTTAAGAAATGCCACAAGTGCCAGATACATGCCAACTTGCAACACGCACCACCGTCCGTGTTATACCCCATGACATCCCCGTGGCCATTTTCTACCTGGGGAATAGACGTCATTAGCAAAGTCTCACCGACAGGTCACAACGGGCACTCATTCGTATTAGTCGCCGTTGATTACTTCACTAAATGGATCGAGGCTCAATCCTATAAAGTATTGAATGCCAGAAAGGTGGCTGAGTTCATTAAGACCAACATCATATGCCGATATGGGGTACCTCATAAGATGATATCTGACAACGGCACGCACTTTGAGAAAGAATGTGACCAACTACTCGCAGAGTACAAAATAGAGAGGCATCAGTCGTCACCGTACCGACCACAAACCAATGGATCAGTCGAAGCTGCTAACAAGACCATTGAGACCATCATTAGGAAAATAGCTAAGACTGGCAGGGACTGGCCCGACAAGCAACCTTTTGCACTCTGGGGCTACCGTACTTCAATCCGTACCGCCACCGGTGAAACTCCATACGCCCTAGCCTATGGGATGGAAGCAGTATTACCAATCGAATTAGAAGTACCATCACTAAGGGTTCTCCTAGAAAACCAAGTGAATGAAGTCGCATGGTTAGACAGCCGTTATGAACAACTAGCACTGCTAGATGAACGACTAGCACTGCTAGATGAACGACTACTCCGAGCCGCCGAGCATATCTGAGCATATCAACGGAGAATGGCCCGAGCATTTAATAATAAAGTCAAGTCCAGAAACATCAAAGAAGGGGACCTTGTCCTACGTGAACATCGTCCTGGACCATTTAACCCTATGGGAAAGTGGGGACCAAGATGGATAGGTCCCTACATAGTCAAGAAGGTATTCTCCGGGGGAGCAGTACAACTCGCAGACCTAGATGGAGATCAACTGCCGAAGCCCGTCAACATGGACAAGCTGAAGAAGTACTATTCATAAGTCCGTCTCCTAATTCAAAAGAAAAGAGGAAAGCTCGCTAGGTTGAAAACCCGCAAGGGCGGCCTAGGCAAAAATTAGAGCAGAGAGCACGAGAAAAGGAGCCCGCTAGATTGAAAACCTGAAAGAGCGGTCTAGGCAAAAATCAGGGTGTGCATAAAAAAAATAGGGGACAGTATCGTATGAGACACCTATGTCTCGTATGAGACATGTCAGTCAGCAAACATATTTTTCTCTTTCTTAAACAAGAACTACGATGACCTGAGCTCCTTATTTAATTGATGTAAAAGGAGAACGTAGGTAGCCTTTTGGTCCGGTCTATTCAATAAATAAAATCAAAATCTTGTCTTCTTATTAATTGAATGCATTTCAAGAAAGCAATAAGAAAATTTCCAACATGAATACCAACTTTCAAAAGAAAATAAGAAAATACTAAAACCTAAACAATGGTCTATCTATGGAAATCTCTCGATACTCCTAAGGATCTATTTCTTCCTTAACTTAGTAGGGGCTTGACCACGATCCGCCTTGTCATCCCTCTTCCTCTTGAACCAAGGTATCTCGAAACCGGGAGGAACATCAAGTCGACTGAACACCGAGGGAGTCAGTCTCGCAAACACCTGAGGCATATCCAGAGCTTGGAATTTATCGGGAAGTCCGTTCGCCCTCTTCTCGTAAAAGTCATTATCCAGAAAGTCTTGAGTGGCATCTACTCTGACATTAGAAGGATCCTCCTTAGCTTCCTTCTTCCTCAAATCCAAGCTAGGCTCGAATCGGTCCCCCAACAGAGAGCGGCGGATCTCATCAATACCCTCGACACTAGGACGGAGCTCCAAGAGAAACCAATCCAAGTATTTATCCGACAAATAGATGCTCCCTCTGTCATGACGAAGATTGGTCCAACTATCCATAGTGGTGCCTTTCCCCCAAGCGCGAGCCAAGCTCGTAGAGAGCTCCGAGTCCATAAAAGAGATGTCTCGAGGCCGTCCCCCTAACAATAAAGTATTTTGATATTGACCGAATTATCGCATTACCCTCCGAGCAAAATAGAAAGAGGAATCCCTCAAACCCGGAAGGACGACCCTGTCGTATCCAAGGGTATTAGCTACAAACCTCCTCACCTTCCAGAAGGATGGGCACCAAGTAATATCATTAGTCCCCGCTTTAGCAAAAACATGAGCCCACTCCTCAATGCCGAGACCCTTCACTAACAGTCCCCGCCTATGGAAAGTATAAGGTGAATACTCAATCGGAGCGTCCAACAGTTTGAAATGTTCCCTAAGACAAATGGTCAACTATAAGGGACTTTCCTGAGTCATAGAGCCAGTTCGGTGTAACTCGTTAAGACCATGAAGGGTCTCCCCTAAGATGAGAGGGATTATGTTGAAGGCCCATCCACGAGCTCCGTGTTCGCCATGCCACACTTGCTCATGAAAAGCAAGCTTCGAAATAAGCACAATGCCAAGAGGCAGCACTGGGAATCCACACCGTGACTGCGAGTCACCCGACCTTTAAATCTCCTAGGCAAAGCATGGAGATTGACATAGCAGTTATGAATGTAACTCTGCGCCTTGGGAAGGCTAATACTCAATAAGTCCCTAAGAGACTCCGCCGGTACCTTGTCACAATTAGGAACCGCAATCACCCCGGTCAACGGCATATCCAAGATAGCCGCCATGTCCTCCACGGTAGGGACCATCTCGTTAAGTGAAAAGTTGAAGAGGTGAGTCGATGGATCCCAGAAGCGTGCAACTTCCCTTAGAAGGTCCCATTCCAGTTTTAGATTCTTCAAAGTGAAAAGAATCTTGAAACCAAACATCTCTACGAATCTCCCTTGGCGAGGTTTATTGAACGAACGAAAGAACGTTGCTAAGTTATTCTTGTAGCGTTCCACTAACTCCAAGTCCAAGGAGAACTCATCAACAATTATTGATGAAGGGACGGACTTACTTAGGGCCATTGGGAGCAAAAGGTTGAGAATTCTACTCCAAAAGAAAGGTTCCCAAAACTGATTCAAGGCTGCATGGTATTCTAGGATGGACTAGAGGTGTTTATATACAAGTTGGACACCAAATCCTCAAGGAAAAAGGAGAAACAGCCGCATATCAACGGGATGACTCGTACGATACATTGATGTCTCGTACGAGGCATCTCCCATCTCAGAACAACAACAACTCTGCTCAAATCCCAGGTTGCCCGACAAGTCAAAACATGTCTCAATCACCTCATAAATTCACCCGAAACAGTTCATACATTACATATAAATGGCCCAACGCGAATCCATCTCATAAAACTACCCCTCGGTTGACCAACCGGATATGAGTCAATACATTTGCACAGTCAGAAATAAAACTAAAATTAACTAATGTATGTGTTAGAGTTAGGAAATAACTGTTGCATAGGTACAAGCCAAAGAAAGAAAAAATTGTCTTCGCCTACGCCGAGGCAATAAATACATCATCAACAAAAAGGGGAGAATGGGGAATCCTATCTAGGGCGTGTCTCCACTGCCACACTATCATCCGTCAGTCCGAGGCCTCTTCCCGCAAGTGTAAGTACCCCAATCTGAAATCGACCTACTTTAGAGGAATTATTGGTACCATTTAGGGATAAACCAATGGGCCAGGACCTCACTAGCATAAACCTGATATTCCAGGACTGAACTGGAATTAAACTTGGAAAAATCCAGAAGCTCGCCAGGTCGAGTTGTACGGATGGTTTGGGCACATGAGGTCCCTAGCCGTACGGCTATGTTGGGCACCCTCAGCCTCTATAAATTGAACCCCTTGCTGATCATTCTAGGGGGGAGAAACGATTATTGTTAGTGTTACTCTGCTAAAATTGCTCCAGAGAGTGTTTTGAGAGTGAAAGAGAAAGGAAGATTGGCCTAACTAAACATAGGTGAAGCCACCTTCTCCCCCATCCTTCTCTTCATCTTATCTCTTTTGTTTGTTCATATTATTGTTGTTCATCTCTTAATTCTTGCAAGTCTTGTCCATTCAAGCAACTTAATTTCATTGCAAGTCTTGTCCTTCAAGCACTTTAAACTTAATCTTATTGCAAGTCTTGTCCTTCAAGCACTATATATATATATATTGTTATACATTATGGTCCAAACCATGGATGATTCAAGGTGCCCTTCACACTTTGTGTGAAAGTGGTTCTAACCTAAGGATGATCATGGTTTGTTGAATTTCTTACTTATAACAAATTAATGATCTATTTTAATGAAAAAGGCACATGTTTTGGTTGATTATGTTATTTATTGGTAGCAATGATGGTCATTTGGATGATAAAGTTTCAATCTTTATCATCCAAACATTGATCTAGCTTCAAAATCCCCTTTGGGGTCATAAAGATCAAATCTTTATGTCAAATAATGTTGTCCCAAGGTTGTATTTGGCTTATGGATCCACTCTTGTGGTGAAAGTCCAAATTTTTATGTTGATTTTGTTTTGATTTGGCAATGATAATCATGTGGGATGATAAAACCTTAGTATTTATCATCTTACCCTTTTGATTTAGCTTTGAAATCCCATTTTGGGCCATAAAGATTGAATCTTTATGCAATAATTTGGTCCCTAAGAGGTTAATAATGTATAAAAATGTCATCTTGATGATAAAGTTTCCATCTTTAATCATCAAATGGTCATTTTGTCTCATTTGGCCATGTTCATCACCTTTGTGTGACTCCAATGATTGCTTTGATCACACCTAAATACTTGTTTTGGGGTTCAATTGATGATCATTAGGCATAGGAATGATTTTGTTTAAGTTTGTTGTGTTGAAATAAAACTGGAATCAGAACTGTTTAAGTCCAGTTTCAGCAGAATGCTCTGTTTCTGCCTGGAACTGGACTGTTTTTGGACAAACTATAAAAATTCCAGGAAGAGCATACTATAGCCGTACGGCTACTTTGGATCCAGAGGGTAAAATGTCTATTTTTCCCTCTGATCCTTGTTTTCTTGACAAAAGACCCCTTTTCAGTTAAGTTTTGAATAAAAGGTAAAAACAGAATTTTTTCCGTTAAATACACACACACACATGCACTTTTGTTAATTAACAAGGGAGACTCGGTTTTGACCGAGGCGGCTTGGGTGATGTAAAACTCTTCCCAAGCCGTAACCTGACCTCCGAACCTTTTGTCTCTAACCTTTTTCATTTTGTTGGGTTTAAAATTAACAAAGTGTGGCGACTCCGTTAAATTGTGCCATTGTGTTTGGAACCATCCCGGATTTGGACACGTGTTGAGCTTGTCGCGGGGCGGGGATCCTTACAGTGGCGACTCCGCTGGGGAAAAGTTTGTTTCCGGACTTCTTTCTAGAAGATCCGGGGGCATTCTTGTGTTGGTCAAACTCCCGCCCCTGTTAGTTGACCTTGTGCATGCTTTTGTGTGTTTCATGTTTCTGTTTGAACTTTTTTGGGTGGATCTGTTCTGGAAATGCAATAAACTGGGGCTTGGTGATCAGAAGTTGGAAAAACTGGAAAAAATCTCAACCCTCTTGTCTTAACCGTACGGCTACTTTGGGTAGGGGGTCAGAATGTTGCGATTTAACCATTTTGTGCAGGAAGCAACACTCTGAACACCCCCTTTGCTTCTGCTTGTCCAGGTTCCAAATTTACAGTCTTATTTGTGCACATTACCTCCTTTTCTTTGGCCAAAACTAGGTTCTTAAAGCTTGGTTATGCACAATCTTTTGGGAAAATAAAATAAGTTTTCAAAGCCTCATTGTGCATAACCCTTCTTGAAAAATTTCTTTGTTTTCAAAGCCCTCTTTTTGTTGTGCACAACTTGATTTGTACAAATGGCTTTCAAATGAATTGCTCTTCTTGTAAAAATGTTTGGTTTTCAAAAATTCTTGGTTGTGCACAATTGTTACATGTATAAAGTTTTGGTCCTCACTTGTTCATATTCTTTGATTGATTGCTTGTATAAATTGTTTATTCCATGCTTGTCCATATTTGTTCATATCTTGCTCATGTCTTGTTCATAATATTGAAAAATGGATTGAAAATTTCTATTTTTGACTCAAAAGGGAATATAGAATGACTTCACACAACGCGCACTTGACCTTGCACGTTCCAAATACCCTTTAAACCTGAGATGGATGCCATCTCGATTAGCTCTTGTTCCCTTCGAGCGCGGCACGGGTCCATTCCACCTCCCCTTCCGAGCCGAGTCAACCACACATGTCCGTGACACACAAATACCGTGACTTTGGTTGGTTTTGGTCTAGTTCACGTTGCCATTGTCTTTAAGCACGTGTCCAAAGTCAATTGTGGCCAAGTTAATGCACGGGTTACGACTCCTTGATGTAATGCAAGCGTAGCCTAACCCGCCTTTAACCCGTGTGTTAATGACGACCACAATTAATAAAGGTCATGTGCTAAAGATAGGGTAACACCGTGTCGTTAAACCCTAATGAACGAGTCATGTTAATCATCCTTAAGCTCATGGTCGAGGATTGAGACACCTCATTCAAATGAGGTCATGTCGGAATATCGGTGCAGCCTTCGGAACAGTCTCGATCCCGACTGGGGATTAATCATGATTAGGATGACCCGCACATCGGGAACCTTGCGATGCACTAGACCTTAGGATCATTTCTTTCGGTCGGTGGAAGCCGCTTGCCCTATAGGACCCTCGCCCGGGACAGTCCGTCCTTGGGAGTGCGCAATACAGGTGAAAAACGAGGTCTATAGACTTAGTGATGACCTCCACTGATCTAGGAATTAGAGTAGTTGCGAAAAAGAAGAGAAATCTTTTCCAACCATTTAGGAAATAAAATTCTTTTTAAGTAAACTTGGATGAATAAATAATTGCACATTGCATGACTTTGCTCCGTTTTTACTTCTTGGCCTTGACGCATTGCATTCTTTGCATTAATGAGCATCATTTTGTTAAGTCTTTGGACGGATACCCGTTATCCTCCAAGACTTCCATAAAGGCATTTCGTTAAGCCTTTGGATGGATCCCCGCTATCCTTCCAAGGTTCCCGTTGTGATCCCCGATGTGATCCCCGTTGTGATCCCCGTTGTGATCCCGTTGTAATCCCGTTGTGATCCACGTTGTGATCCCCGTTGTGATCCCCGATGTGATCCCCGTTGTGATCCCCGTTGTGATCCCCATTGTGATCCACGTTGTGATCCCCGTTGTGATCCCCGTTGTGATCCACGTTGTGATCCCCGTTGCGATCCCGTTTGTGATGCCCGCTGAACCTCCGTTAAACCCCTAGGTGTTGTCCCCTAGGTCCCCATTTGTAATCCCCGCTGAAACCTCCGTTAAACCCCTAGGTGTTGTCCCCTAGGTCCCCGTTAAGATTCCCGTCAAGACCTTAGGCGTTGTCCCCTAGGTCCCCACTAAACCCCTAGGAATAGTCCCCTAGGAAGTCAAGTCTTTGAATGGATCCCCCGTTGCCATCCAAGAAGTCTGTTGCAACCTTGTAGTAGACCCCTGTTTGAATCTCAGATTGATTTAAGATCCCATTTGACCCTGTCCACCTTTTTACCCCATAGGTCTAAGCCTAGCGGTCATTCCCATCAGTAGCATGAGCATTCACTCAGTGTTTACCCAAGCCTAAAGCTACCTTTTGTCTTCCCCGTAGCTCAGATGAAGTGGAAGAGAGCATTATGTCGCCGCCTAGTGCATGTGGAGTTAGAAAGTTCCCTCTGTCACTACAACTTCTCCGATCCGGTACCTCAGAAAGACCGCTTTGATGGATGGTAGTTCGGGAAACGACGTTGCAGACAACCCCGGATAGCCTGATGAAAGAAGAGCCGCTCTAAACTCTAGAAGCCTCCAGGGCTACGGAGGAAGTCATCACGAAGAGCCACAAGGAAACACGGAACCCGTTCAATGAGTCAATGAGACAAAGAGATGTCACAACTGATGGGCCCTTCACCAAAGTGACCCAACCACAATGAAAGGGTGGAAGCTACCCGACCTCCGGATTGTAACCGAGAGATTGCCCCCTCTATCTCAACAAAATACCGAGGCCTCCATTTCGTCGCCCCCAACACACCGTCATCCATAACGAGCCTCTTACTCAAGTCTTCCTCACTCCGCCTCATCCCAAATCCACATCTCCCATGAGACACTTCTATAAACCCCAAACACAACCCACTCAAAAGGCCCACAAACCACTGTTCACACCGGTTACGCCCCGAGCATCATACTCACAATACCATACCCTTCGTTTTAATGCCATCAACCAAGTCACCGGAGCTCAGTCACTGTTTAGACCATATGTGGATACCCAACCATGCATCACTAACCGACTTCCACCAGATTTCCCGATAAGATTCCATAGTGACCCGTATCATTTTTGCAATCGGAGACCTCTTGGAACGAGCTCATTGCGTGCCTCCAATGTATATTCCTGCAAGCAACCAAGATTAGGGTATGCCTACACCCACGTACTCCCACAGAATCCTCATGTTGCACCTCAGTCGGGTACGTTGTTGGGAAAGAGAAAACAAATGGAGCTAAATTTGAAGGGACACTCGAGGGGCACCCCTTTGCATTGAGTAACGGTGATTCTCATCCCACCACGCTCCGGTAAACAATGAAGAAAAGCCAAGGCCGAGCCAAGTTCCATTTCACAAAGTTTGAGGATTTCGGAATGCCCATAAGCAAAGTGTTTGAAGGATTGGTCAAACAAGGCCTCATGTGGCCCCTCGAAGATTTCCGGCCAAAGAATCTTGGAAAACGTCACGACAAGACCAAAAGGTGTGCCTTTCACAACTACCATGGCCATGATACCAATGATTGCACCGCCATAAAACGCATCATCTCGAAGCTAATCGAGAAGGGAAAGCTTGGACGGCCCCACACCCCCGACACAGCCAATGACCCGAGTGCCAAAATGCTCGAATTTGTGACTTCCCCGATGGTCGGTAAATGAGTGATGTCCGTCCCAAGGAAAGGAGCCCGCGGTGACAAAGTTGTCAATCCCAAAGTGGGAGAGCCTGTTTTGGAAGAGTTGACAAAATCAGTGTCCCAAATATGGTTCCTAAATTCAGCAAAGCCGAAATGAGGAAGGCGTTTGGAAGAACCAGCGGGCAAGAAAATGTTTGAAGGACTGAATGCCCCGGGTTGGGAAATGAATGGTGCTGCGGCTGCCACAGCAGAGGACGGAGTTTCGAAATCCCTTCCATCAATCTCCCCTTAGAAAAAGTTTGTTTTCATCCTTAGGAAGAGTCAGCTGCTTTTAGGATGTGTGGTAAGCCCTTAAGAAGAGTCAGTTAAGGTGTTTGTTAGGTTTAGTTAGAGTCTTGACTCCCCGGTTGATGCCATGTGGAGACCATTCTGAGTCCATTGTCAGTTTTCTTAATAAAATTATTATTATTATTGCCTTGTCAAAAGTTTGCAAAAATGTGTGTGAATCTTTCATTCAAAACAAAAGTATGTCTTCAAACAAAAAAAAAAAATCTTAAAATAAAAACATCAAGTTTTTCCTAAAAGGCTAATCCGATAATGAAGCATTTTTCTCAAATCATGGTTATAATTTCACCTTGAGGTTTAATATGCTAAAAGTCCTTCGCGGTTCTGTCCATCGGAAACATCGACCAAGGAGCCCACACCTGAATTGGCGTCCAAGACAACCATCCACGTGAACAACAAGGAGAAGCCCGTGCTTCGGAAGCCCAAAGGCGGCTACATCAAATGGAGGTCTGTACCCTCGTCGAGTGTCATGCACAAAGGTTGCGCGCCTTGAAAGGAAATCACCAAAAGGAGATGGCCAGAGCAAACTCCCAACTCATGAGTAGTAGACAGATCCGACAATTACAACGCCAAGCCAAATGGAGACCTCGCGACATCTTTCCCGACGACATGGAACCCGAGTTCCCCGTAGAAGACACGGAATATGCCGCCGACGACCCTCCAATGGAATATGCCGCCGACGACCCCTCCAACAATTGAGGAAGAAAATGGATCATCGTGCTTCATGGGAGCCCATCCCTAAAAAAAATAAAAAATAAATAAAAATTGAGTCTTCCAGCCTCGTAAGATCTAGACTTTCACCAAAAGTCCGTCCCAGACTGTGTCTTTTTATTTCTACAAAGGTCCATACTTGGACATGTATGTACAAAGTTATCTCAATAAAAGAGTCATTTTCATTTTCTTCTCTCTAGACTTGAGACATTATTTGCAATATACATTTACTCTTGAAATTGCCTTGCTTGTTATGATCAATTGATTGCTACGTCCCCAAAATGATGAATTGACTTCTAAGCATACTAGTCAATGACGACTCATTAAGGACGAATGGACCTAACACAAATGAAAAATGCTAAATGCAAACAATTAATCTTGATGTGAATAAATATTGTGATCAATTGGCATGAAGAGACCATTAATGGCAAACTTTCCTCTATACACACCCCCTATACACATCCCCGATACACAACCCGATACAAATTCTTGATTCACATCAAAGGCATCCCGAGACGATGAAAAGACAAGGATGTTGTTGCTCAACCACCAAGATTCAACCGTGAACGCACGTGCGACCAAGCATAGGGCTTCCCGAAGTCTTCAAAGTCAGCCCAAAGTAACAGGCACGCCACCAAGGGGCTACAAAGGAGCTAATGCCCGAGAAAGCGAGCTAGGGCTAATGTTTACCTCATCCAAAGAAAAAAAAAAGAGAAGAGGGAAAGAAATGAATGTTGGAAAGGAGGAAAGGAAATGGCGGAAAGAAAGGCTCGTTCACACCAAAGAGGGTTCACCCCAAGAGGTCCATCTCAAGGAGTTCACCGCAAAGCAAAGTGAGCAACAACGTCCTCCGAGACAACATCGAAAGAAAGCCAATTTCAGTAAAAGACGGCCTAAGGCCGAACTACGGCGACCTGAGCTCTTCAAACTGAGGGGAACATAGGCAACCTTCGGGTCCGGTCACATCATGAGAAAGAACGGTCAAACCATGGCTTTCCCAAAGTAGCCAAACCTCTCCCCCTTGGTCCCATCAATGACCAATGTACCAGACAAGGACCAATTCCCCATAAACACCTTTTGATCTTGCCATTGATCGAATCTTAATCCTAATTGATCACAAAATTTATACATGTTAAGGCTAATTGCTTGTTATAATCTTGACTTAATAATGAACATGGTCCATCCAAGCAATCATTTGATAATTTTAACCAAGACAAATTTCAAATGTCTCGACAAGTCTTCTTCTCTACATCTTAGGAAAAAGCTAAACACTTATGTTCTGTCAAGCAGGGCTTCCTCCTATTTCATGATACAATTGAGGGACTCTCTCCCGCCTAAATAAATACCCCTGCATGTTTTCTCCAAAAGACATCTTAAGTCCCCGTCCCATCAAGTCGGCTAGATCACTAAAAAAAAAAAGGCACCAAAAGATGAGCCCGCTAGGTTGAAAACCCATAAGGGAGGCCTAGGCAAAAGACAGGTGTGCCATAAAAGACGCAAAAAAGTAGTCCGCTAGGTTGAAAACCCGTAAGGGCAACCTAGGCAAAAGAAAGGGTGCGTCATGAAAAAGGGATGGGTTCCTAACCCCACTTCAAAGGTCATGTTGGGTCTACGCCAACGCTAAAGGTCAAAAGATGATATTGGGTCTACGCCAGCATCAAAGGTCGAAGGACGACATTGGGGCTACCTCCACACCAACGACCACAAAGACATGGGGCTACTTCCACAAAGACATGGGGCTGCCCCGACATCGATGACAACGAGGACGTGGGGCTATGCCGCCACCAACACCAATAAGGACATGGGGCTACCTCCAACATCAACAGCGAGAAGGACATGGGGCTACCCCAATATCAATGACAAAAGGGTTCTCTATACCTGATCACTGCTAAGAAATGGACAAAGCTCCAAGGGAATTTATGCATGACAAACCTCATGGTTGGTTAAGTTAAAATAAAATTGACTAACATGCTTCGTTAAAAGATTTTCCTTTAGGAATAAGCATTTTTAAGCTTGCCCTTTTGGCCTCATTTATAAAAAAAAAACAATGTTTCAAGCAAAATGCTTTTGATCTCCTCTCAAAATGATTGGACTTTTTCACCCACAATGTGTCTGAAAGGTCACCCATAGGCTTCCCCGGTGTCAAGAAAGTGTGTCGACCTTCCCGTAGAGTTGAGTGACCAAAGTTCAAACTTTGACCAAAGAGGTCAAGTTAAAATTTTCCCGGTCAAACTCCTCAAAGATGGAGTTGACCCAAGTCAAGCCTTGACCCAGAATGGTCATTTTAGGATAAAGTGTTTGTCCCGGCAGTCCAAAATGATGTAAGACCATCCTTGTTAGTCAACCATCTCGTAGTTAGTGTTGACCAAATCTTTAGGATTGACCAAGTGAAAGTCAAATCCGTTGTTGTCCAGGAGTCCAAAATGACATAAGACCATCCTTGTTAGTCAACCATCTCGTAGTTAGTGTTGACCAAAACTTTAGGATTGACCGAGTGAAAGTCAAATCCGTTGTTATCCCGGCAGTCCAAAATGACGTGAGACCATCCTTGTTAGTCAACCATCTCGTAGTTAGTGTTGACCAAACCTTTAGGATTGACCGAATGAGCGTCATGCCCGAGCCCCTGCCTCTGACCAATGTGAGTGTCATGCCCAAAATCCCTAGCCTCTGAACGAATGAGTGTCATGCCCTAATCCCTACCTCTGACCAAGTAGTGAGTGTCATGCCCAAAATCCCTAGCCTCGGACCGAATGAGTGTCATGCCCGAGTCCCTGCCTCTGACCAAGTGAGTGTCATGCCCAAAATCCCTAGGCTCTGACCGAATGAGTGTCATGCCCGAGTCTTTGCCTCTGACCAAATGATCGTCATGCCCGAGCCCTTGCCTCTGACCAAATGAGTGTCACGCCCAAACCTTGCCTCTGACCGAATGAGTGTCACGCCCGAACCTTGCCTCTGACCGAATGAGTGTCACGCCCGAACCTTGCCTCTGACCGAATGAGTGTCACGCCCGAACCTTGCCTCTGACCAAATGAGTGTCACGCCCGAACCTTCGCCTCTGACCAAATGAGTGTCACGCCCGAACTTTGCCTCTGACCGAATGAGTGTCATGCCCGAGTCCCTGCCTCTGACCAAATGAGTGTCACGCCCGAACCTTGCCTCTGACCGAATGAGTGTCACGCCCGAACCTTCGCCTCTGACCGAATGAGTGTTACGCCCGAACCTTTGCCTCTCACCGAATGAGTGTCATGCCCGAGTTCCCCACCCGACCTCTACGGTCGTCTATAGGTTTAAGTAGCCTCAAAATCTCTCACCCCTCTTTCGAACTACGATAGGCTTGATTCCCTCGAATAGGGATACGTAGCAATCCTATACCTCTAGGTCCAGCCATAGAACAAATCGGCTATGCCGTCCTCCATCAAAATGGGATGCTTATAGGTTTTGAGTAGCCTTAGAAATCTCTCACCCAAATTGGCTATGTCGTCTTCCCATCAAAATGGGATGCTTATAGGTTTGAGTAGCCTTGAATTCTCTCACCCAAATCGGCCAAGCCGTCCTCCCATCAGATTGGGATGCTTGTTTTATCGACAACCCGCTTTCTTCAAAAGCGACGTTGCCGAGGGGCTCTGTAAGTACCCCAATCTGAAATCGACCTACTTTAGAGGAATTCTTGGTACCATTTAGGGATAAACCAATGGGCCAGGACCTCACTAGGATAAACCTGATATTCCAGGACTGAACTGGAATTAAACTTGGAAAAATCCAGAAGCTCGCCAGGTCGAGTCGTACGGATGGTTTGGGCACATGAGGTCCCTAGCCGTACGGCTATGTTGGGCACCCTCAGCCTCTATAAATTTAACCACTTGCTGATCATTCTAGGGGGAGAAACGATTATTGTTAGTGTTACTCTGCTAAAATTGCTCCAGAGAGTGTTTTGCGAGTGAAAGAGAAAGGAAGATTGGCCTAACTAAACATAGGTGAAGCCACCTTCTCCCCATCCTTCTCTTCATCTTATCTCTTTTGTTTGTTCATATTATTGTTGTTCATCTCTTAATTCTTGCAAGTCTTGTCCATTCAAGCAACTTAATTTCATTGCAAGTCTTGTCCTTCAAGCACTTTAAACTTAATCTTATTGCAAGTCTTGTCCTTCAAGCACTATATATATATATATTGTTATACATTATGGTCCAAACCATGGATGATTCAAGGTGCCTTCACACTTTGTGTGAAAGTGGTTCTAACCTAAGGATGATCATGGTTTGTTGAAATTTTTTACTTATAACAAATTAATGATCTATAATTAATGAAAAAGGCACATGTTTTGGTTTATTATGTTGTTCATTGGTAGCAAGGATGGTCATTTGGATGATAAAGTTTCAATCTTTATCATCCAAACATTGATCTAGCTTCAAAATCCCCCTTGGGGTCATAAAAATCAAATCTTTATGTCAAATAATGTTGTCCCGAGGTTGTATTTGGCTTAAGGATCCACTCTTGTGGTGAAAGTCCAAATATTTATGTTGATTTTGTTTTGATTTGGCAATGATAATCATGTGGGATGATAAAACCTTAGTATTTATCATCTTATCCTTTTGATTTAGCTTTGAAATCCCATTTTGGTTCATAAAGATTGAATCTTTATACAATAATTTGGTCCCTAAGAGGTTAATAATGTATAAAAATGTCATCTTGATGATAAAGTTTCCATCTTTAATCATCAAATGGTCATTTTGTCTCATTTGGCCATGTTCATCACCTTTGTGTGATTTTCTCCAATGATTGCTTTGATCACACCTAAATACTTGTTTTGGGGTTCAATTGATGATCATTAGGCATAGGAATGATTTTGTTTAAGTTTTGTTGTGTTGAAATAAAACTGGAATCAGAACTGTTTAAGTCCAGTTTCAACAGAATGCTCTTTCTGCCTGGAACTGGACTGTTTTTGGACAAACTGTAAAAATTCCAGGAAGAGCATACTATAGCCGTACGGCTACTTTGGATCCAGAGGGTAAAATGTCTATTATGCCCTCTGATCCTTGTTTTCTAGACAAAAGACCCCTTTTCAGTTAAGTTTTGAATAAAAGGTAAAAACAGAATTTTTTCCGTTAAATACACACACACACATGCACTTTTGTTAATTAATAAGGGAGACTTGGTTTTGACCGAGGCGGCTTGGGTGACGTAAAACTCTTCCCAAGCCGTAACCTGACCTCCGAACCTTTTGTCTCTAACCTTTTTCATTTTGTTGGGTTTAAAATTAACAAAGTGTGGTGACTCCGTTAAATTGTGCCATTGTGTTTGGAACCATCCCGGATTTGGACACATGTTGACCTTGTCGCGGGGCGGGGATCCTTACAGCAAGAAGCTAGCTCCGCCGTCTGCTGAGCTAACCGTCCAAGCAGCCCCCGATGTCTCTCTCTTCATCCTCTTGGCATAGGCCATGAACTGGGCAAGCCGTCCCGCGACATCTCTATACTCGGCAATGGGCACCTGTTGAGAAGAAACAAATAAAGATATCAAAATCTTTAGATAAATGATAAATAGAGAGATGAAATGGTAGAATGATATGAAATGACGGAAGAAGGGTCATAAATCATACCATGGTCGCGTTAGCTGGAGGTACGAGTTCCTCAGGCATGTCGTACTGTGCGGGGAAATCCTCGGTACTCTCTATCCCCTCAGCCACGCTGTAGGTAAAGGAAGCTGGTCTAAGCTGTGGACGGAAAGGGACGTGGACAACTCCCTGGGCCTGAGCCTGATCACCCTCTATAATTAATCGGGGCATGAGACGAGCAAGGAAGTCCTGATAATCAGCCTCCAAGGACATGTGGTCAAAAGCATCCTGACCAATAATGAGTTCTCCTCTCTCCTCCTCTGCGATGGCATAAGAATTAAGCATATGAGCCGGCGGGTCTAAAGGGACGACGACGTCGAGTCTGCCACCACCTGTAGATACCCCGGGTGGAAAAACCACGGCTTTAGGCTCGAGCGCGTGGGTCGTCCTAGGAATGTCTAACTTGTTTTCAGAGTCGCCACCTATGTTTTGAGGAACATAAGAAAAACCTATGATTGTAGCCTAAGTTTGATTACGAAAACAGAGATTCTTTGTTTTGAGGTTCGGGGGTTAGATTACGAGATGGAAAGTACCGAAACACCCATCTCGCCCAACTTAAGTTGGTCTTGCTTGATCAAAATCTACATGAATGAAAATGTTCTTCTTCTTCTTTTTTAAGTCATAAAAAGGGGGTTTAAAATAGGATTTGGAATGTAGGAGATAACTCCTTAAACCAACCTCAATGAGATGAGGTGATCATTAGAGTCATGTCCCAAAATGATTTGGGTGATTGCACATTTGATTAAAGTAAAAGAGGGAGATGAGATGAAGTAGAAAAGAAAGGCAAAGATGGACTTTTACCTACAATTCGAAGACCTTCAAATGTTGCTTGAAGAAATCCTTGGAGAACCTTTAGAAAAGTGATTTTGGTATAGTTTTGTAAGTTCAATCTTTTTGTTCTTTTCGATTGGGTTTTTCCGATGATTTTTCCGATCCTTGAAAATGGAGGTGAAGAAGAGAGGTTTTTATAGGTGAAAGAGGGGTGTTTTTGGTGCCAAAACTCAGTCACCAAGAAATCCTTCGCGGGCAAAATCTTGTAAATTGAGCAAGGGAGGGAATCCTGGCCAGAAATCTGTAACTGACGTCCAGAGGCGCGCGCTTCCTGCTTTGGGGGCGGGAGGCGCGCGCGCCTGGCTCCTCCTGTCGGAGGCGCACGACTCAGAGAAGGCAATTTTGACAGAATGGACTGGAAAGTCACCCTGTCATTCAGTTTAGTCCCTGGACATAACGAAGTCAGTCAGGAACTTAACGGAAGTGACAGAAACTAACGAGAAACACTTAGAATGGGGAGAAACACAAATCAAATGTGCAATCAGGGTGAGCGGTCCAAGGCGGGGTCTCTACAGAGCCCCTCGGCGACGTGGACTGCAAAGCAAAACGCGTCGACGAAAGTTAAAAACACCCGCCGAGGACATCACCAAGAAAAGGCAAAGACTCGATGAAAACAGGAATTTGAAATTGCGAGAGATAATGGTGCGCTCCCTGTGTGAGTGGCTTTTGTTGATAGAGAGGGTGGCATGATCCGTTAGGCGACCTGCCGGCTGAATGCTTTGACTGAGGCCTTTTGATGAATCCGTTAGTGAATCCATTTGGTGAATCCGTTAGTGAATCCCTTGGATGAGTCCGTTGGTGAACCCTTGTTGACAGAATCCGTTAGTGAATCCGTTTGATGAATCCGTTAGTGAATCCCTTGGATGAGTCCGTTGGTGAACCCTTGCTGACGAATCCGTTAGTGAATCCGTTTGATGATTCCGTTAGTGAATCCCTTGGATGAGTCCGTTGGTGAACCCTTGCTGACGAATCCGTTAGTGAATCCGTTTGATGATTCCGTTAGTGAATCCCTTGGATGAGTCCGTTGGTGAACCCTTGCTGACGAATCCGTTAGTGAATCCGTTTGATGAATCCGTTAGTGAATCCCTGGGATGAGTCCGTTGGTGAACCCTTGTTGACGAATCCGTTAGTGAATCCGTTTGATGAATCCGTTAGTGAATCCCTGGATGAGTCCGTTGGTGAACCCTTGTTGACGAATCCGTTAGTGAATCCGTTTGATGAATCCGTTAGTGAATCCCTTGGATGAGTCCGTTGGTGAACCTTGTTGACGAATCCGTTAGTGAATCCTTTTGATGAATCCGTTAGTGAATCCCTTGGGTGAGTCCGTTGGTGAACCCTTGTTGACGAATCCGTTAGTGAATCCGTTTGATGAATCCGTTAGTGAATCCCTTGGATGAGTCCGTTGGTGAACCCTTGTTGACGAATCCGTTAGTGAATCCGTTTGATGAATCCGTTAGTGAATCCCTTGGATGAGTCCGTTGGTGAACCCTTGTTGACGAATCCGTTAGTGAATCCGTTTGATGAATCCGTTAGTGAATCCCTTGGATGAGTCCGTTGGTGAACCCTTGTTGACGAATCCGTTAGTGAATCCGTTTGATGAAATATTGCTTTGAAGTCTCGTGCCATTTGGAGTCACACTTGACTTTTGGAATTGTGGGGTACGGGCACAGTTGACCGCGACCAGAAAAATGTTCCTGCTGGGGATGATATGTTGAGATTGACTCTTGAGGGGGGTGTGGCACCCGTGACAAAACTTAGGGATTTCGAATCCGTGGGGAAACCTTGATACGATGCATGGATTTTTGCATGGGAGACTGCTTCTGAACCTGCCTGATGATGGAAGAGCGCGCGTCCGGGCCTCGTTATGGGGCGCGCGCGCCTCAGATGAGTATGTCGGGAGGCGCGCGCCTGGCGCATAAGTTCAGCATATTTAAACAGGATGTTCGCTGTTTTCGGCCATTTTTCAAAAATTTGAAGAACCCTCCAAATTCCAAGCCCAATTTTTCGTAGAAATCACCCCAAAACACTTTCTTGCTGCTCTAGGATCAATTCCGTCAAAGAAATGATGTCGGATCGTCAGCAATCACCTCTGTTTGAGATGCCACAGGGCGAGGAGCCCGAAATTGGGGTTGAAGCTATGGACCCGGGCTTGCTTACTTTCCGGCCTCATACCCACATTTCTCACTTCGTGACTTCGGGTTTGGTAAGAATGCCTCACCCTTCTTGTCGATTTCGGGTTTTATGAAGTTCTGTTTTTTTTACCCGAAATATTGCTGCAGCAGCTTTATTGATCATTCTTTGCATGTTGTTTGTTGTTGCTGATTTGTTGTAAGAAACATGTTGGGATGTCCATTTTCATGTTCACACACTTGCCTGTACATTGTTCTGCCATTGAAATCTTTGTGTTGAGTTCATCCGTTTTTTCTAGCAGTCATGCTGATGAAATTTTTGTTGTTCCTTGTTCTTTCCCAGGAGTGGAGCCGCCTATCGGAGATTCGAGGCGGAGCTCATGGTCCAGTGGCCATTTGGAACAAATTGCCCGAAAATGTGAGGGCTCGAGTTCAGGCTACCTACTTTGGCCTTTTTATCATTAGTCTGCGGCACTGAAGAATGACCCGGACGTTATTCAGGCTTTGAGAGAGAGATGGTGGGACACCACCCATACTTTTCATTTGCCCATGGGAGAGGTCACGATGACGCCCACAGACTTTACGGCATTGACTGGTCTGCCGTTTGCGGGGGAGCCTGTCCCTTGCGTTTCGAGGGGGACCCTTAGGACTGCCGACGAGCTGTTGGCTCTCGTTGACTGTGGCTTCCCGGTGAAGAATTTCCGGGTCACTTGGGGGAGCATCCGCCGATATTTTAGCATTCTTGCAGCTTAGCCTCTGGGTGTTACTGCTGAGCGGGTAGATGCTGTGGGCCCGTTGTTTTATATGGTACTTGCTGTCTCATACCCTGTTTGCTAGTGGAGGGTCCTCGGCCTCTTTGGCTTTGCTTGACTTGTTGGTAGACTTGGACCAGGCCGGTCATTACAACTGGGGTGCAGCAGGCTTGGCTGCTTGTTATCATGGTATGGATCTGACTAGCCGCTCGACCACCAGCTCGGTCACGGGTTTCAGCCTATTGTGGGAGGTATACTGCTTTCCTTTTTCTCTTCGGCCTTCTTGTCATTGCTTTACTGTATCTTTGAACTGTCATTTAATTCTGCTTTTGCCTCTGTTTTGCAGTTATGGGCCTTTGCTGTTTTGGAGCTGAGGGACTTTAAGATCAACAGAGAAGGTCAGTCCCAGTATCCGGACTGTGTGAGGTGGTCATATAGGGAGAGGAACGTGAGGACCGGCACTGCTCCCATCAGCCTGCTTTCAGCTCGGCGCCACTTGGATTCTTTGAGGCCGGAGGCTGTCGCCTTTTCTTTGTTTCCGTGGAGAGCTATTTATCCTTTGTTGAGCATACCCTGATTCCCACCCGTTCGAGGCTCCTGATGAGCTCAGTGGAGTGCATGGTGATGTACCTCGGAGAGAGAGTGTTTTGGCAGTATGGTGGTCAAGTGACGGACTTCCACCACCCTCCTAGGCCAGCGGTTCCTGATGTTCCGCCTTTCTGTCCTCGTAATTGGAGGGCTCTTTCAGAGGCAGACCGGGCAGTCTATCTTGCGGGGGTTGATGCTGTCCCTTTCATTCATCTGGAGCAGGATTACGGTTTATTCCGGGAGCACAACCTCCAGCAGGGTTCATGTTCACTGATCCGAGGGAGACACATGTTGCTCCGCAGACTTCGGCCCGATTCTATCCCACCGGTGCTGGTATTGTTTTGATCCTCCTTTGCCTCCTCCTTATTACACTTATTCCAACTTCGGGGTCTTTGAGGAGCAGAGGGAGATTGTTCCCGAGGATATGTCACCGGAGAGAGAGCCTCCCGCTCAGGCTGCTGTGGTATGTTTTTCTGACCATCTTTGCATTTTCTCAGTTCCAGTCTTGTTTTTCTGTCCCTTTGTAATTTCTTTTCCTGTTCTTTGTTGCAACAGGTGCCCGTAGCTGCTTATAGGCACTTGGGTAGGCAGAACAAAGGAATGAGGCGGAGGCTCCGCCAGCTGGAGGAGAGGGTGCTGGAGCTGTGCACGGATATTGCTGCCATGACTAGGGATGCTGCCGGTGCTGTCTCTGGTGCTACGAGAGGAGCTGCCCGAGGTGCTCGGGCATTGGACGAGGCTGCAGGGATGCTGCACTGGACATTGATGAGGCTGTCTCTTCAGCGAGGCAGTCGCTGAGCAGGAGTCTGAGTCACGGAGGTAGCCATAGTAGGAGCCTGAGCCGAGAGGGTAGCCGGAGCCGGGGCGGCGCCAGTTCATCAGGGAGAGCTGCCAAGAGGACCCGTCCTGATGTTGTGATTGAGACTCTGAGTCTGATGATGATGAGGATGATGATGACGATGATGAGGAGACCGAGAGCGGTAGCAGGGGGTGAGCACAGTGTTGGTGATGACGTGCCCGAGCTGTCGTGGCTGAGAGGATGAGGGATTGAAACACTTTTACTTTTGCCTGTTATAACATTTAACATGTATTTACAATCCTATTTATTTACTACTCATTTTTATGTTCTATTAACGACTCGATCTTAGATGTCGACTCTTTACAAACAAATGTGTGCCCAAAGGTGCTTGTTGTCGATGCTTTGAACTCTTTTTTGTTGCTGGGATTTGATTTTGTTGCAGGCTGGATGTGTTGAAGTGCTTGGGTTCTGTTCTGAACTGACAAGGGCTGTTTCTGTCTGAACTGCTGTCAAAGGCGCGCGCGTCGGGCCTTTCTTGTGGGAGGCGCGCGCGTTGTGCAGCCCTGGTCGGAGGCGCGCGCTTCTGGCCTGCTGAATTACAGCCCCTTTCTTTCTGATCAGAATGTTCCAACAGCTATAAATTTGAACCATTTTTCGACCAGAATGGCCACACAGCATTCTTTTGCAAACACTTTCTCCCCTAAACCACAAAATTCTTGTCATAATGGCCCAATGACTTTCTCCTTTGAAGTTAAGGTTTCCGTCCCCGAGGGTGAGAAGTCCGTTCCAATGGTGAACGCCGTTCCAGCTGTGGGGTCTGTCTCGATGGTGGAGAAGCGTCCGAGCGTTTTTTATCGTTTGGGAAGGCCCAATGACGATGTTGTTGACCCCGTGAGACCGGTGGTTCATGTGCGGGACTATAGACCCCATCATTTTCCCAAGAAGAAGAAAGGTAAGGGAAATTCCTCATATGTGTGGAAGCGTCCCATGGTTGTCCCCGCTAAGGCTCCGCTTGATAAGGGTAAAAGGGAAAGCCGTTGATGAAGCTCCGTCCCGTCCTAGCGTTTTCTCCCGTCTTGGCGGTCCCAAGAATGTTCCGTCCCCATCCAAGAAGACTAAAGGACATAACAAGAAGCAATGGGTTCCCAAACCTAAGAAAGATTAGATTTTTCTTTGTACCCCAAGAGATTGCAATTAGACCACTTTGTTTTAGGATTTAATATTTTTGATGTCTTTTTTTGCTCAATAAATCCGTTGTAATGGTTGAATAATTCATTGAATGAATAAAATTGCATTTTGTTATTTGAAGTGGATTGGGTATTTTTGATATGTTTTAGACCGCACCCGAAGGTTGCCTACGTTCCTCCAGTTGGGAGGCTCAGGTCTTCGTAGTTCAAACAAACAAAGACTTTTTTTTTTTTTTTTTTTTGTTGTGCACCCTGTTTTTTGCCTAGACCGCCCTTTCGGGTTTTCATCTAGCGGGCTTCTTTTTTTGCACGTGCTCTAATTTTTGCCTAGGCCGCCCTTGCGGGTTTTCAACCTAGCGAGCGATTTTTTTTTTTTTTAATGGTCTTTGTTTATTAAGCGTAGAACCTCTTGAGCTTGTCGAGGTTGACCTCCTTTGGCAGCTGGTCACCATCTAAATCCACGAGCCGGACTGCACCACCGCTTAGTATCTTTTTGACCACGTACGGACCGATCCATCGGGGTCCCCATTTCCCCAGGGGATTCATGGCATTAGGAGGATGTTGTCTTAAAACCAAATCTCCCACATTGATGTTTTGAGCTTCACCTTTTTGTTGAAAGCTCTTGCCATCCTTTGCTGATACGCCCTTGTGAGTTCGAGTGCTCTTAACCTTTTCTCGTCGAGCAAGGCTAGTTGTTCATATCGACTTTGCATCCAGTCGACCTCGTTGACTTGATTCTCGAGGAGGACCCGTAGAGATGGGACTTCAAGTCGATAGGAGTACGGCTTCAGAACCATAGGACATGCATAAGGAGTTTCTCCTGTTGCGGACCGTATTGATGTGCGGTAGCCCCACAATGCTAATGGTAGCTTCTCGGGCCAATCCTTCCTTTGAGGCCATTTTCTTGACGATGGTCTTATTTGCTGCTTCGACTGCGCCATTGCTTGGGCCGGTAAGGAGATGACTTGTGCTTGGTGATATTTGTATTCTACCAAAAGTGCATCCATTTCCTTCTCAAAGTGAGAGCCGTTGTCGGAAATGATTTCATGAGGCACGCCGCGTATCGGCACATGATATTAATCTTTACAAATTCGGCCACTTCTTGGCGTTGAGGTTCGATAGGCTTGTGCTTCGACCCACTTTGTGAAGTAGTCGACTGCCACTAGGATGAATGACTGCCCATGCTTCCAGCAGGATGAACTTTACCGATGATGTCTATCCCCCAACAAGAGAAAGGCCAAGGTGTGACCATGTTGTAAAGTTGTGAGGGGGAGCATGTTGCAGATTAGCGTGGAATTGGCACTTGGCACACCTTTTGACTTTCTCGATACAGTCTCGTCCATAGTGCTCCAATAGTAAACAATGCGAAGTATCTTCTTGACTAGCATAAACCCATTCATGTGGGGTCCACATTCTCCTTCGTGCACTTCACACATTATTTCTTGAGCTTCGGCCTCATTGGCGCATAAGAGATTGATCCCGCCGTGGTGCCTTTTATAGACTCGGTCCCCAATCAGTACATATCGAGAGGCTAACCTTTGCAGAGCTGCTTGAGACTTATTATTGATGTTCTCGGGATAAGTGCCGTCTTGAGGAAGTTCATGATATCCGAATACTACGGAGAGTTTGTTTGAACCTCGTTGATCTCGATACTCATGCAATATGCCGGACTGTTCCTTCGAGCAATTTGAAAGGCTTCACCATTTTCCCTTGGGCCATTTCAACTAATGAAG